>JAULBM010093008.1:0-19285 GCA_032357055.1 Geukensia granosissima | reverse complement strand
TTCATATCACAAGCTATCCATATACAAGATTTTATAATGATATAACAACTCCTTCTTGAAAAACTTCCTTAAACCTTACTATATGCCCGGCCTGCCTTGCAGGCGGGGCATAATCTCAGAAATTATCGAAAGAGAGACAACTCTAAAATAAATGTTTACCCAAGATGTATGGATATTGGAATAAACCGAAAGCGTTTCGTTTCGAGTGGTAGACATTTTTATCTCAAAAACCACAAAACAATCACAGATTGTTTATTAACCATAGTGCAAAATTGGGACAATAACAAGAACATACGTAGGAATTCGGAAATGCAAAATAATTTGTTTCGAGTAATGAATTTGGAATATATACAAAAAAAACCACCACCACATCTTACATGTATAGGTTTATACAAATATTCAAAAACCAAATGTCACTGTGTGTAAAGCCATTTTAGGGAAGAACCATGGTAATAAAGGATTTACCGAGAAATCTTTGTAGTTTTGATACATACTGGGATAACAGAAAAGTTATTGTAAGTCAATTATTCAGCTTGAAACGTATGAAAAAGTTATCTGTGGGAATAAAATTTCGGTGCAATTGTACAGATTGTGTGTTCAATTTGAAAATTTGCACTATATATAGTAATATAATGAATCAACTGAAAAAATAGAATAATTACATTTTTACCTAAACGAAAATTATCATTTCAACAATATTATTTTTACCTTATTAATTTTCTTCCTCTTTGGAAATAAGTGATCATGCTGAGATGGGGAAAAGTAAGATACCCATTTAGGCAAAAATTTCCAGTAACAACATAATTCAGGGTTTAATAATTTTGTGTACAAGTGATATATTTTTTTAAAACAATTTTTGGTCATAAAATGAATATCAGTTATTATCAAAGTAAAGTCCTTTGCTTTGATATTTAGGACACCCTTGCATACCTTTGATATCTACTTAATAAGAATCTAATGACAGTACCATACCAGCATTGGTTCAACCTTTTCATTTAGTAAAAATCAGTTATGATGTATTTGGGACGCCTGTTTATAAATCATTCTTTTGTCCATTGATCTCTGCCTCAGAGCCTCCTATACTGTTAACAAGCAAATACTTTGTTGATGCATCTTTTTGTATCATTTTGATTATGCTTATTAAAAATGCTTTTTGTCATAAATAGTTCAAGTTTTGAGAAAATGACCAGCTATCATTTTCCTGTTGGAGTTTATTATATGGCTCTACTGCATGGTCAGTTTGTTGTAATTTGTTTCCAGAATAATGTACTTGCATTGTTTGTACCGTTATTGTACGGAGTTTTAGATAAGATATACAAATATGGAAAATATGCTTCTTGTTTCTTGTGGATTTATGGCCAACCTAGTGCTAATTCCCCCAAGCAAACACAAGCTTGCTACACTAGACAAATAGATTTTTAAACAGAAACTTGTCTACTGGTTAATATCTAACAGTTTTGGGATAAGCTTACTTTTCCAAATTAATTTATTACCTTTTTATTAAAGAACTTGCAGCTGTGATTCTACTCTTAAAGCTCTCACATTTCTACACAAACAAGGGCTTTACTGTATGTGATAAACTGGTGGAGAATACAGTACTATATAAAAATCATTATTTAGTAATAAATGTGAATTTCTTACTATATATCCAGGAGATACATATAAGAAGACCAACAACTCTATTAATACTACCACCTCCTAACTGTTGAATAGGAACATTAAGAAATTCATTACTAGTGTAAAAATCAAATGCTGTAAATACAACCAAGGCTAACATCGAAACAAATTTAAAACAAAATACCCAGTGATAGTAAAATACTTTAATCATTGATAAGATGATTACAAAAAAGAAATGAATTACACTATGTTAGGCAATTAACAAACTTAAAGACATTGCTCACACAATTAACAAGATGTAATTTAAACTTCTATGTAAAACATTTTCAATTCTGAATGGTGATTAAATGATTCATTTATAATACAAAAGACAATGCATTTATACAATGAATTCTACCGTATGAAATGTTATGCTTGAAAAGGGAATGTGATTTTGATAATTACTGCTGTGATGTGATGAAATTTATTCCAATATGGAATTTTGTACTGCGTATATTTGAATAGTTTTTGGAATAAGTAAAATTAATTTACTTTAATTTATATGTTTCTTGGATGATCGTAACAATGCATACTTTATTGAAAAATATCTAACATGAGATGACAATTACAATATTTTTACTTATTTCCTCCGAAATTTTATGGTGAATTCTAAAGCAATTCTTTCACTACAAGTGTTTACATTTTGCTGCTTGATTTTCTTAGCAGAAGGAATAATATGTACAATTAAACAAACTATATAATTTGTTCCTGCAATTTTTAGATATTGTAACTGTGAATAGTGATTTTCTTATGATCACAGCCAAAAAAAATCTTAAAAAGACAAATAAACATCATTGTAATTCAAAATATGGCACTGAACAACAACAGTTCACAATGTTGTAAACAGAAACAAAAAATGTGACACTACCAGTGTCTTATCCATTACTCCTTTCATTCAACTGACATATTATTTACAACATATACATGTACATTTGTTCAGCACAGTGGTTTTTGTACAAAGTATATTTTGTGATTAAGTTCTATAAAAACAAAAGGATTACACACATATTAAAACATTTCAAATTAACAAGTTTCCCTATGATATTACAGCAATATTATCTTCCCTCCTATTTGATGATGTCCAGTAATACTTATCATTCCTTATAGCTTGGGTGGTACAAATTTCATAGAGGACTTTTTATGATGACAAACAAAAACCATGTTTAGTGATCATCATAGCCCTCCTGTAAAGATATTTTTTAAAGGTCAGTCCCATTCTCAATTACACACATTAACCCAAAATTCTAACACTTGCAAGCTCCTTTGCTTTAATATATTGTGGAACCTCAAAGAAACTGTTGAGATTTTCGAGCTATTGGTCGTTTGAATTAAAAAAATTCTGCAAATTACATGGTGTCAAACTGACAATGCTTCCTTGTTATACAGAGCCAACTATTGGCAGAGAAATCATAGGATTTGACCATTTTTTGTCAAGTTTTATGTCGATTGAAAACTGTCCGACTGAGAGCACTTATTTGTAGGATGTTGATAAGTTTCAACCCCACACCTTGTTAAAGTTTCAAAGTTCAAGTTTCCAATGGAAGATTAAACAATTTTATTATTCAAGGAAATAATTATTGGTTGTACTGTTCATGCTAGCTATGTTCGAGTCAATGAGGTTGTTCTTATATTTGTGTTCTGAGTTCAAGCTACTGAAGTTCGACTGAATGCACATACACTGAAAAATTTTATATTTATTTCCTAAATGTAATTAGACAGCTAACATAAAACTATGCCCCTTTTGGCATTCTGTTCAAGACTTCTTAAATAAATTTTCCATTGATAAATAAATTCTATTCAATGATAAGAGCTCCCATTCTTATATTTTCTTACTGTAACAAAAGAAGATTTATTAGAAAGTGGGCATGTATGTATAAGCCTAGTTTATCAATATATATAAAAGAAAACTTGCTACTTAGCAGTGTCTTAAGACTGTTTTTGTTACATGTACAAAAAATATTGAGACAATTATTTCAGTGTAAGTTTGAAGCTCTGCAATATATAAGACAACAAAAGTTAAGAAACAAAATAACAATGATCAATAAAATATCTACAATATAGATAACAATTAAAACTGCAACAAATATAAAATAAACACTAACCTTATTTCAAATCTGTAATCACAGCCCAAAAACTGGCTTTAACTTAATGTAAAGAATATCATATGTTTAATTAAATTTTGAACTTTGAATAAAACTTTCCCGTATGCACTGGAAGAGCACCATTTCTTGCTAAATAACAAATCTCAGCCATGTATTTGAAATTCTTTTTTACCTATGTTAATTCTTTGAAAACAAAAACAATATTGTTATGCTGTTTTGCCTTTAAATTTTACAATAGTGAGACTTAGTATTTGGCAAGTTATGGTATTCAACCGAATCTGGCATTAATAAATAATAATACCCGACAAAAGATTATCACAGTAAAAAATAAATAAATCTGTTTTACAAATCTTAACCATAAACCCAATCAGATTACTAATGCAACATATTCAAGCAGACATGTGCAGTTTAATATCTTAATTTTCATTTAAATCAATTATAAAGTAAGTAGGTATACTGGCAAAGACATCTTTCCAAATAAATCTTCAATATCCCATATGATTTAAGTATTTTGTTTTAATTTTAACAATACATTTATTTGTTGGCAAGGAATTGTCTCTGACCAATATGATGTAAAATAGTTCAATTTTTGCACAGTTGAACAAAATACAAACACTGAAAGCAGGTACTAAACATATAATATGACTAGTTTCTGAAAAATAACTTTAATAATAAAAGAATAACAAAATTAACAAAGCAAATATTGGTAGTTTTTTATAATGAGACCAAAGTAACATAATTCAACATTTCAATCTGCATCAGTACAGCTTTATAAATATCAGTTATGTCTATAAGAAAAATGTTCTTTATCATTTTAATACTAACTTATGATTCCAAAACATATTTTGTGTTTGAGGGAAAGTTTATGAACATTTTATGGGGAATTTTAAAGTAATAATGAATTACTTGTGTTAAGTATTTTCATATTCTTTAACACCTGTCACAAGTTTGCTAGATTCAAATTCAATATAGAAAATTGAATGCATATTGTATCAGATTTAAAAACATGTAATTTTACAATATGTTCTTTAAAATCTTGATTGAATCCACATATACAAACATTTCAATATTTGTGTATGTATACCTGTGGTGTATTCTGAATTATAATGCACATTTGTGTTCACATGTAGAAGTATTCAGACTAAAATCTGATAATTTAAATTGAATGTCAAACGTTGTTTGAATATGCATTTAATCCAAGTTACATGTGAACACCATATGTAATTTTTGATAAAATGGGTTTTAAATCCTGTTTTGGTGTGTCAGGTGAATGGGTATACAATTGTTGGCATTGCACTGTCTCAATATTATGGTGATTTCTATACATAAAGAAAAGTGAACCAAATATTGGGTATATCAAAAATGTTTGGAGATAAATGACAATGATAACTAACATTTAGAAAAATTCTGTCCTGCAGTTGACAATTATCTATAATTTTAACATTATAAATGTACATATCAAATATGACATGTTTAACTTCATGTTTTACTTCAAGAAACAATATCATTTACCGTGACGAAAAATGTCATTTCATAATATTGTCATATACAGTGACAATGTCATTTACTTTTAGTAAAAATTAGACAACATTTGTAATAAAAGTAACAATGTCATTTATCTGAAGTAACATTTTTATAAACTAAGAATTATAATAACAAAATTTAATGCTGAAGGCCTTTTTACAAACAATGACAAATTATACACTGAATAATTACATTGACAAGATTAAAATCAACTTTCCATATTCCTTGTATGAAGTGCCCAGGCCACTTATTAAAAAAAATCAATAAATGGAACCTTTTTTTTTTAGAATCTGCAGAATAGAGAATTTTATTGTGTCCAGTTTGAAATATTTTATGTTTCCATAGTTCAAAATAACAAGAAATAGAGTTCTAGTTTTCCTCCCCTAAATTAAATGTCTCTCAATAACAAATTATTGTTTTCTAAACTAAGAATTTTCTGTTCTTTGATTATATAATGCTTTATTAAAGCTTGAGCTTTAGGGTGCATGTTCAGATTCTCAAATAAAATTAAAAGTTAGGAGCTTATAGTATCAGAGGCGCTTATTACAAGGAATACCGTATGATATTCTGGCCAGTACAATCTGTTTACTTTCCCTGAAAAATCAGCTCAGTCCAGAAAATTAAGCATTATTTACAAGCAAATTATGATCTGATATACAGGAATATATAAACAACTGTTCAATATTATTAAAAAAAAATACCAAAGCAAGTAAATGTGAACATTCACAATTTATATACCTTTTGAATTTTATATGTATGTATGTCAAAGCATGAGAATTAACTGATGATAAGTGCAAATGATAACAAAATTATGTCTTATATGTTTGATTGTTTGTCTAAATGAACTGAGATCTACTGAGGAAGCATTTTCCAAATTGTACTAGTAAGCACAAAGAATTACATTATTTTCTTAAGGCATGCATTTGTTGTTTTACTATTACAAGATTAAGAATTTACCACAGAACATTTTCTTTTAAATTAACATATTAATGTTTTTTCTATCTTTAAGCCAACAAAATATTTTCTTAAGAAAAGGTTCTGTTTATGTAAATTAAAAGTATTTCATAATTTTTTATTTGTTTTGTTTTAAGCTATCATGTTTTTTTTCACAATCTTGCATAAAACAATGAATACAGGACATAGATATTGGTATAATGGTGTACAGTTCGAATGTACTAAATATTAAGAACCACTGTAACACCTATAAAATAAGATATCTAAAATAACCTTGAAAAATAATGTTCTTCTAAAAACTAAACAGCTTACTTCAGCCAAGTTGCACATTTTTAAATAAAATCAACACAATTTGGAATCTATTGGAAATCATTATATTTTGAACATCATGGAATGTACTTTGTGTCACGTAACCATGGTAACTCCTGATTATCAACAAATAAGCAAACATCACAACCAAATATCAAAAGCTTTGTACAGAGCACTAAAGTATGGCTACCATTAGCTTTATATTGTAGTGTCCAGTTGTATAGGCACTCTATCAAGCGTGTGACTATCTTGTACTATATTGTAGTGTCCAGTTGTATAGGCACTCTATCAAGCGTGTGACTATCTTGTACTATTCAACACAATTTGAATAACAGCTTATTATTCACTAGGTTCATGGTTTGAATAGGCAGTCACATTCCTGTATTTCCACTATTGTTCGACATTCTGTTGTTGTATTTTGCATATGTTTTCAGCTGCGGTAATGCTAGGCATTTTTGGTATTGTATTTTACACCATACCACTATTTATTTTTTCAATATATCAGTCAACTATTCAATGACTGTATGTTACTATCCACATTTTAATAGATCCATTATTCAATGTTTTCAAGTTTAGCTCTATATCATCCTTAGTTTCACATATATCCACATTTCAATTTTTGTCATTAGTCTAATCCCGCTAAATCCACAAATGCTATTTATAAGTTGAAATTGGAATGAAAATAAAAGTTAGGAATAGCATACAAGCATTTGCTATATTCCTACCATATTACATATAAGTCAATCATTTTATTGTTTCATTTGATGGGACAGCTTGCATAATGAGACTATTGAATCACTGATGGCATTAATTTTTGTGGACGGGTTGTACATTTTTGTGGATTTTCATCTTAGAAGATCTCTTCCTCTGACTCATGATCTACCTTTTTAACTTTACAACACATACAGAATGTTATTATTACACCTACAATCTGTAAAAATAGAAAAAGGTCATATAAGAGCAGTGTCTCAAACATAGATTCAAAGCTTTAAACATAACAGCCAACAATCCATGGTCATTTTTCATTGTATTAAGTCACAAATCAATTCCTCAGAACAATTTATTAAAGTTTTTGATAGTTTTCCCTTTTTATAGGGCACACTGAAACCTATTTAAAGCAACCACCCTTAGGATTGATAACCCTGTTCAGTTTAGTTATGTCAGGTTGAATTAACGATCTTTCTTTGTTTGTGAACTATTCTTACCACATCAATGTTATAGTCCATAGTGATGAGGATGATCTTTTTAAAAGCATGTTGGTTTGCTATCACAATCATGTCTGTATAAGTGAAAAATTATCTGTAGTTTTGTTGAATTATCTCCCATTGTCCAATAATAACACAGCATTACCTCTAAGTTATCTCCCCATTGACCAGAAAATATTTTTGATTTTATAATTGTACTGTTATTGATTGAACTGGTATACCAAATTCATAGTTTTATCAATTAAAGAAAATACTGAAAGGTTAAAAATATATGTAGACAAAGAAATAAAAACAACATTTCAGAAGTCTAGATTTCTAGGTATTAATATCTTGCGCTTTACTGCTTACTTTGTACCTATGGCCTGGTTTAAGTGTAAACCAAATTAACAAATAATAGCATGGTTTGCATCATCGATTTAATCTATTCACTAAATCAAATCATCATCTCTGTCACATTCTAGGAGAAGTCACTGTAATGCACATTTCTCCTATTCTTAGCTGGTTTACACACCTCTTAACTTGTTCAGTTCAGCAGACTTGATTCAGCCGGGGTTTCAGACAATACTTTAACTTTTTAAAAATCAGTCCATTAAAGATATTAGAGAAACAAATTCTTACACTGTTAAAAAATTGATAATCATATTTCTACAATCTTGATAGTTTAACCTTCAAATTTCTCACAAGAGTGAAAACATGAATGTTTAACTATTTTGATTGTAGAAAATACAATTTTCAAAGGCTAAAAATGTGAGATTCCCTATTATCACACTTACCAAAAACAATGGGACTGCGAATGCCACAGCTCCCAGTATCAATGCATACTGCTGTACATGCTGTATTACTTTATCATAACAGCCCTGAAAATCATACAAAATCAAGTTTAAAAACAAAATCGAGTTACTTATACTTAAAAGCAATTCATTTGAATATTTATATTAAACATCATTTTCCTTATGAAAAAATCTAAGAACACCATTTTCCTTATGAAAAAATCTGAAAATAGAATCAGAGAAAAACACAAAAATATATTTTTTAAATCAGTTTGGAAGATTAAATGGTTCTTTGAATTGTTTTTGTGGACACATACTATAACATGTTAATGTTTTTTTCTGAATAATGATATTGGTTTTCCTCAAATAGCCAACACAATAGAGGGAGAGGGGATTTATATTATATGCCTAGTTTTCTAACGAGATTTCAGACTGACTAACTAAATTTATCTTTTTATTACTTACATCAGTGAACAAATGCGGATTTTCCGGATTTCCTGGCACATGGGGATACATTGGAGGACCAATTCCAAATTTTTTGCCCTGACACATTTCTAAATCTGCTTCAGGAACACAACAACTTTCTGGTACATATGGCACCTCTGAAATAAATGGTATAAGATACTGTAGTACATACTGACAATACTGACAACCTTTATTCCTACAGGGAAGCATAAGTGACCATAATGAAGTTTAGAAGAGAAAATTATTCATGCCTAGCCTAATGGACCATATATTCTGCTACTCTGTTTTTTTATTATTTTATTTTGGAGTGGAAATTTCTCCAACAATCACTATAAATATTGGAATGTTTTGGATAAAAAACCTACAAAATCTTTTTTTCCATGCAGAAAACTCAAATACAGGTATTACTTGTGTTGGGGTTATAAGACAATAGAGTTTGGTAAATGATCACCATGTTTTACAGCATCAACTTTAAAATTTCTCATGTTAAAACTCACCCACACAATTTGATAATATATATTATAATTTATATAATATATATTATAATTTATGTTCCTGTTAAGATTAATCTATTTCCTTTTATTTGAAGATCATTAAATTCTAAAAATTAGGTGCAGGCCAACCATCCCTTATTGGATGGTCAAGGGCTAGTGCTTTTCTGGCTAAAATGTAAAATTTCAATTACCAGTATGTAACAAAACTGCTAATGCTGATTGATTGATCCATTGATGATTAATGTCCAGCGGGCAATATTTCAGCCATATTCAGGACCGAAACAAACAATAAATCAATATGTAGACAGTGAGAAAGGGTCTGGTAAGGAAGAAACTTTACGACTGTCACTGGAAAAAATTACAGGTTGATTGATTGATTGATGTTTACTAAATGCCACACAAGCAATATTTCAGCCATATCTTGTTGGAAATTAAAGATTGCATAGGTTCAGAAATTTGCCACTCAAAATGAGCTGTTACCACATTTTAAAATTGCTTATAATGTGGCATTTTCTAAACACAGGGTATCTTAAACTCTCCCTACAGACAGATGACCCTTTAAGAGGACTAGTGCCTCCATGTGGGAGATACCTAGTGCCTATTCTTTTCCAAGGCACAAACTTTGCAAAGGGGAGGTCTAGTATGAATATATATTCAGTCGAACCAACAGGAGATCTACCTACAGCTTGGGAGGCAAAACTGTTAATAAGGCTTGTCTAAATAAAACATCCTAATTTCATGGTAACATAATGGATTGTAATTGAATGACATACTTTTTACTTTATTATATATTTTTCAGGTAATATTTGGATTATTATGTGAATAACCATAAATTATTCCTTACAAAGTGGATATATGTTTTATTGTGTTCATGTGTTTTGTTCAGTGAACTTGTATACTAAGGAATTAATATCTCATTTATCAAAGGATATAAAATGGATGCATATAACCAAAGTGGGCAAAGAACTATGCAAATGAAAATGGAATTGGGGTAAGTAGTTGTCCTGAAATTAGAATAAGTCCTAATATGTGACCTCTGACAACAATTGTTGTTCATAAATATTGTTTATATTGTATCATATTTTTTGCAAACATTTGGTGTCAACTTTTAGTAAAATACAAGTGAAACAGTCCAGTAAACTTCAGTTAATAGTATGATTGAACATAATATCTTGCAAAAGGAAGACAGGATTCATTAATGCATTTCATCCTTCAGATTTGGGGTCAGCATGGAAAAAATTCTTAATTTATTTCATCCCAGTAAGTGTATCTGCTAAAGTCATTGAACACCTAATACTTGTATGTTCTTAGGCCACCAAGTTCTTATGTCAACAATTTATATGGCTGACTACCAAACTAACAGGCTTATTTGAGATCTTTTTTTTCACTGTATCATCTAAACAACCAGTTATGTCTGCATTTTGTTGGGGGAGGGGGGGTTCAGATCCTTATACTGACAAGGTACTTATCCAAAACCCAACAAATTCAAAAACCCTACAAGGTTATAATTTAGACTTTACTGGTACTTAGTTACAATTTGCCCCTAAACAAACAGTATTTACTATAACCTGTTTGGAACCCCAAAGGTTCATCAAAGCCATAATTTACTTGACATATAGGAGGAGTGTGAAATATTACAGTTAGCTAATTACATAATATGTACATTTATAAATAATATCATTATTTTCAACAATACTGCATAACTACTGGTATAGTTATCACAAATATTATGGGACAAAACATTTCATTGTCGTTTATATTTACAAGTTTTATCTCCTCAAGAAATAAGATTTCCTTTGATGGAATTAGCTAATGTTTCTAGATATTGTAAACATCCTTTTTTCTGTCCTCCTATAATTCCTAACATCCTTATGAACAATTATGTCGATTTTGACCAAAGTCTTCATGAAGATCTAAGATCCTCTTGATTTTCAAGGTAATAGGGCAAAGGTCAAGGTAACTATATCAAATGACCACAACATTCTTGTGAACACTTAAAAACAAACCCTTTAATTATCATAAAGTCAAATGTTAAGGTCATCTAGTAAATGTCAGGGTTAAAATCTGAAATATTGATAGGAGGCCAGGCATCACACTGCCTTGAAATTTTTGTTTTTTCTGTTTTCTTATTTTAGATCTGTGAATCAACACTATTTTTAGTGATCATATTGTGCATCTTGGAAACATTTTTGTTTCACACTGGACATGAACAAAATTTTACAAGGTTTTCAAGCCATTCAACTGTTTTGTTATATTGGTATAAGCCTATGCACTGTTGTCTCTTATATGTACAACAGAACAAACATGCAGTTATTTGTGCAACATTTTAATGACAACTTTCAGCAGAATCCGACATTGGCAGCAAATGTCATGAAGGATAAACCAAAGCAATGAAAGATAGAAAAAGGCACAATTCATTAAAACAAGCACACTAAGACCAATCAAGCTGAAATTCTTGTGGGCTAATCTCTAATGTCATGAATGTGGAAGGAAAGATCTGGTGAATGTTTCACAAAAGGTGGTAAGTATTCACGTGGGTGTAACTTGCATTTGAATTACAGGACTAACAAATAATCACAATTCTTTCCACCTTTTGTGAAAAGTTTGCTTGATTTCTTTTCTGGCAGAAATAATCTTTGAATTTCATCAATATATCATTTTAATAAATAGGTTAACAAAGATCTCCCTTCCAGAATGAATTGTTGTTAAATTGTGACAAACTGGTGTTGGACGGTAATACAAAGGTTCTTCTGTATGTGGAAATTTAAATAAAAACTGACTGATAAAATCTGCTAAACAAAGCAACTGCTATTGTTTCTGATTTTAAAATTGAACAATATGGATTTTTAAAATGTCCCTCTACATAAGAACTTGTTTCATCTATTGGAAAATTATCAACATAAGAAAACTGACTTGGGAGTTTTATTTCAACAATTATTATATACCACTAAGCGCTATTTGACCAATTTACTGGGCTGTACTTAAAGCCCTGCCATTTTTTGTTTTTACTTACGTTCAGTTCTACTGTTAAACCAATGGCTGCCACTTTTATAAATTTCCCAGGAGTTTTTAGAATGTGTAATATTACCAACTGCTCCACAACATTCAAGCTGAAAGAAAGCAAAAGTTATGGTTTTAAATGAATTTATTGTAAAGGAGTTTATTCTTGATGAGCATGTTAACAAATAGGCTTTGGGCATTGTCTTTTTGACTATTGTTAAAAATGAATTTATTCCACAAGTTGGAAATACGTTTCACAAAACAAAACCCCAGCTGAAGTTCAATGGATGTTGTTTGTTTTTTTTTACTGTTACTCATTTTAAATTGCAAAATTGGCCAATTACTTTTAAATTTGAATGTTATCACATTTTATTTCTGGAACTTTCTACATCTTTACTTACAGTGTGGATATTTGTCCATAATTGAAGGCCCTTAGGATAACCTGTAAATGTTTGTAACTTATACCTTCTAGATAGCTGTCTCATAGACAATCATAAAACATTATTTCATCAAGTGATGGAGTCTGCTGTGACAAAATGTTTGGTGCTAACTTTAATGCTACTGTTATTTTTAACCAAGGATGGACTGATCACAAAAAATTTCAGAAGCAATGGAATAAATGAAACTAAGTAGACAGTATGTTTATATGTTGTCTCTAGGGAAAATCTAATCAGACATGTTCTCCCCAAAAAAAAATGAAAGTAAAAATAAAAATATAAACAACAGCTGTTTTGGTACCTATGCCATACCTCAAAGAAATATACTGACTGACTGGCAGCCAATATTTTACAAAAACCACCTTTTCTGGAAATTTTAAAGGATTGCAAAATTTTTTAAAAATTTTAATTTTATTTGAGATTTAACATTGTAATTGTTAACTATAAGTGAGTTTTTGCATAAGCTAGTGCAAGATTTTGAGTATAAATTTTCCATTATGGAAAGACGTTAACAAAAAGTAATTTGAAACCTTTTGTCTGTTTGTTTGATTGAAGCTTAACGCGACTTTCAACAATCAGTCATATCACGGCAGTCATTTAACAGTGGAGGAAGCCAGAGTACTTGGAGAGAACCACTGAACTTGGGCAGGTAACTGACAAACCTTAGCACATGCAATGTGAGTTAAACGCAACCGGTATTTTTGTATGGTACAAACCTAGGCACAAACTCACAATGTATAGGCCACAGTGATCTGTACATGTAAGTGTAAACCAACTACCTAAACCACTTTGCCACCCAGGCCCTTTTGAAACCTTTTGCAATAGTATTAATATATAGTTGTGAATTTTGGGTTTTTTGCAAATTATTGAAAAAAATGACACACCTTTCTTTGCATGGAATCCCATGCATCAGTTATCAATCTGTTAGTAGAATTAGATCTAACATCTTTTCCATACTGCTTTCTAACTGAATTTTCCATTTTTGTTGTTATATCATCTTTAATCTGTAAAAAAACCAAACTTTACATTAAGAAGAAAATGCTTATCCTCTTTTCCTGTAAAAAAAAAAACAATTTCATATTAAGGAGAAAGTGCTCATCCTATTTCAGGTAAAAATAAGACTAGGCGAAATATAAAAAAAAACCATTTTTTTTTAATGACCTTCAGAATCATACAATCAGCAAACTGTGTAAAAATAACTTGAAATATATAACATCCACAAACAAAAAACTAATTAATATTCTCAATTTCTGGTGAAAAAGTGTGAAATAATTACCTTGGTCAGTGTAGTATAAAGTTTATTCAAATTTGCGTACATTTGCACTTTTTGACCAAAACACAAGTAATCATTACACATTTGGAGATTTTGAATTCTGTATGTTATAAGTACATTTTCAATTCCTTCGAAATATTGTCACAATAATGAGGGTGGTACAGGGTTATTTTCCTGAGATGTTTTACCACTTTTATTTCACATGTTGTCCTGCTAGAGGGTCATAATGTCGTGTTTCCTGTGTCTTGATCAAAATGCAACATGCAAGCCAAATTCCAATTTTTCATTCCTCGTGAAATGTTATTCCTCATACGTCTATGCACAAGACCACCCCCCACCCCTCCACCTGTTCCAACCTTAATAAAGACAACAATTCATTATCCTTTATGTATTTTTACCTTAATCTATAATTGTCAAGAGTCACAGTGATTTTTGTGATATTATTCTAAAATTCACCTGATTCTTGAAAATTGTGTTTCAATGAAATGTTTAGATTCTTTGACAACCTTTAGGATTTCTTCTTTGTCACTTAAACATTCAATTTTCTCGGCAGTGACCATCAGAATTTTCCACAGTAACTGATGTTATGGAATCTTTTAGAATCCTATTTAGTTTTTGATAAATTAAATTACTTTTCATTATATATAAACCCAAATTTCCTGTATGCCATATTATTCACCATACAACAGCCAATTCTGTAATTTAATGTCACAGTTAATTACTCCGCATCAGCCCTTATTTAATTATGTCAGTCAAGTTTGATTGGAGTTATTCTAAGGATTCATTATCCAAGATGATATAATTATTAGATCTCATAGCAACCTGCATTAGTCGACAAATTATTTCCATGATAAATTTTTCATCTTTATGTGTTTACATCAACAAACTGTCTGCTATTGCTAAGACTTTTTGTACCATCTTGATTTAGAAAGTTGTGGAATTTTATCTTTTATAGCATATGTGAGCATATGCACAAAATGTGTTGGGTATTTCCAAGTCCTAAATACCAGCTGACATTATTTTCATCCTGTGGTAATATTGGTAATGTGTTGATGCTGACAATTTAATGAATAAAACATAATAATTTATTCCACTGTATTGATAACTGGAGATACAGTGGCTTTATTTGACTGGTCGTGAAAATACCATGTGACTTCAAACAAAACATCACATCCAGTTATCATATTCCCCTCTGACGTCATTATCAAATTTTGGGCAAGTGGCGGAAAAAAATCATTGATGGTTTAATCTTTGTAAAGAGAACAACGAAATTTTTTTATTTTCTCCTGTCAGCAATTAGGCATAGTGGAAATAATGATTAATTTCCCTTGCAAAACTGAAATATAAAAAATTGCTACCCCTCAAAAAGTCATGTTTTCCTTTTGTAAGCTCTCAAGAATCATGACCTTCTTCAGGTGAACATATTTTTTATATTTCACTTATGCAAGGGAAATAAATGTATAGTACAATGTATTCCACTCTTAACATGTCATTTATTGTCATATTCAATATAGCTGAAAAAACTCACAGTTACAAACTATTTAAGTTAATGATGTTCACTACACTATTTAAAAAACAAAAGGGTGTTCAAAAGGTCATGGTAGTGTTAAGTACCATTTATATGAGAACAAAATCATAAGAAAAAATGATAGGTGTTTGTGCTTGTTTCAGAAATATATGCATTTGAAAATTTGACAGGAAAATGGTTGCTCTGGTTTTTTCATAGGTGTTGGCTTAGTAAGTTCTCTTAATCTAACCAAGGAAGAAATAACAAGAATTCATAAAAACTTCTTAAATGACATTTTAAGGTTTATTTAATGAAATTATAAAAAGAAAATTAGGGGTCAATGGACAAAAAATATTAGTGCTATGAATTGTAGATGATTATGAAAATTGGTTCGCCCTTCAAGGTCATGTGCTTCCCTTGAGCAGTCTGACCAGGAAACATGACTTTGGAAGAAAACAACTTGTAAAACATGACCAGAAATCCTTATTCTTATGAAGTCAAATTTAAACAAAAATTCTTTTTTAATATGGGAAAGGTAGAAGTAATGCATTTCTATCTCCAAATTACAATTATATTTGCATTTAGACAGCAATCATTTGATTTATTGTTGTTTATAAAAACATATCCTGAATTTTTTGTTCAGATGCATCCTACATTTGTACCAAAATGGTTATTCTGGTTTTTTTAACATATGCTACTTTCCTGACCTTTTCTTTCAAATTTAATCTTAGCCTTCCCCTCCTCCCTAAAAAATTAAACTGCTGCTCCCTTTAAGGAGGTGAAGAACCGGTGCTAATTGAAATACTTTACCTGTTCTTTAAATGTAAATGCCATTACTCCACCAACACATAGGGCACACAACACTAACAGTAATACTACTCCATACTACAATAAAAAATCATTCAGTCAAAATATATCTCTTTATACATTAAAAATTGAAACTGAAAAACAGCATTGTTGTGCCAGTTCAAGTTCGGTTTTCTAGCATGTATGTTTCTTTGTTGATTGGGTGGTAATTGAATTGTGTTGTTTTGCATTTTTGTTAACTCCAAGGTTTTTGAGCTCATTTATTTTTCATTCTTTGAACATCTACATATCTTTTTGTGATATGCTTAGTGTTTCAAGTTGTCTTGTGCTTTTAAAGTAATCTGCTGTGTTTTCTGCACATCCAACAGATGAATAATTAACACTCATAGTAGACACATTTAAATTTTAAAAAATAAAAATGCACAAGGAAATATTTTATGAAGTCATCATTTTTTTTAAATCTCTAACAAAACCTCATTTTAACATTGTATCATTCAGTTATCAACCAGTCTGTCAACACTCCCTTTATGTTTTGTTAAGTTTGAAATCTAACATTTAACAAATTACTAGTCATGCAGTGGATGTTTGATGACAACAATCTATAACCCCCTAACAATATTAATTGTTTCTGAAACTACAAACTGAAGGAATGAGTTTGCAGACAACATACAGAGAGAGACCAGACAGGAAAAGAGGGGCCCACTTGTCAACCCATAAGTACATAAGTGGATCTGACTTTTGGAAAGGGGGACCTGCCAATACATACTAGCCTGCATGAAAAACAAGTGCTCAAAATCATTTTTGCATTTTTAAAAGGAGGGCCTGGGCAACCTTTGGCCCCCTGGATCAGCCCCTGACATATATGTACCACAAATCATAACCAAATCAGAAGAGGAATATTCATTTTGTTCCAAGGCTTATAATTATATGTTGTCTGATATCTGAATTTGAAGATCTAGATTCAGGAACCTTGACATAAGCCAATCATGTAGAGTTGTCATGCTGCACATTAAAAATGTTTTGTCATTTAATGTCTACACTTATGTAAAACCCATGAGTCCTTTTTATATATGTTTAAAATTATTGGACTTTCATTTTTTTAGTAAGGAGAATTGATGGAACTTCTTTTTAAGAAGAAACATAGGCCTGAAATTAAAACTGTTTAAATGATGGCTTTTTATGTATAACATCTATGTAACATAACATAATCTATTTGTGAAGACATCATATTTGATTTATATGTTATTACAAATGTATCATGAGATTCAATTTAACATTGCTGTATATGAACAAGAAATATTACATCTGCAGCCATGATACTCCGTAAATCTTTCATGTGCAGATTTCCCTAGTTTCTTTATTAGATTAAAACAAACTTGACGATCAATAATTTCTCAGATTTTATCCTCCACACAGAAAATCGATGTTTCCACACTTGTATTAAAACCATATTACAGGAAGTATGGAGGCTTTGAAAACAATGTTAATGATTTTTTTCTACAAAAATTGTAAAATAATGTAAATTGTTCTGTTTGCTCAATGTGATCAATTATAGCATATTAATAATTAATGAAATATTGACTTTTGTTTACCATAGTGTAGTCAATGTACAAGGTATACTTGCAGTTCCGTAGATCAACTGAAGGGGTTTCAATTGTAGACGGGAGGGATATAGGGTTACAATGTCAAAATTTATAGGTTTATCTATTAAAAGTGCAGAAAAATGTCATACTTTATCCTTAGGTCACAAAAATATCTTAGTATATTGGGGGGAAAACCTTACGTTATAGTTTTCAACAAACTGATAAATTCCAGGTACTGAAAATTTCCTCCAAACTAAAGTTCCTAAGGATTTTCTAGGTAATAATTCCCTTATTATCATGAGTCTGATTATATTGCTTATTTCGAAATGGTATAGGTTTGTAGCAATACTAAGTAAATTCTGCAAAGGTTGAAAGAAAATATCAAGCCCCTGTAGTCACAAAATGACTGAGGACTTGCGATGTTTTAAGGTTTTTTACTATACATGTACTTGTAATGTTCCTTACAAAATTATAAGTAGTAATTAAATCATTTTGTGACTACATGCCAGTTTAGTTTGATTAATTCCAGTAGTAATTGTTCTGCATCAAGCTAGAAGCCAAATATAGCATTGTCTGAAGATGGAAACAGCTTATCATAAAATCTTCTTTGTTGTTATAGTATACAGGCTCTTGTGAGGAGAAATAATACAGATTTTTTAATGAGAACATTATTTTAAGAACCCTTCATAAGAAAAATCATTTCTTAATCTGTAGGATACAGTTGTCAGACAGTAGTTTTTTTCTAAAAATTTTATACTAAAAATATGCATCTTCCCAAAAAAAGTTTCCTGGGTACACCACCATCCCCACAAACTGATTTGTAGACATTTAAATCAATGAAATTTTGTTACTATGATGAGTAATTTGTTTGTTTACAAATCGAGGACAATAAATAAATTTCTATTAAATTTATGGGATGGAAAGTGATATCGAAATTTACTAATTTCAGATTTTATCTTTCACCAATCCAATGGGAGTTTTATTAAGACATCATTGTTTCCCACCACTGCTATAAAAAAAACACCTGAACTAGTCTCAAGCCATAAATGACTTAAAATCTCATCAAAGTTTCACATATCATAACCATAAAATTATATTCATGGATATCTTAATATGAATTTAAACTAGAGGCTCCCAGGAGCCTGTGATCGCTCACCTGGATTACAGTTGAGAAGATGTATAATGTCAAAACTAGAAAC
>JAULBM010092898.1:0-19286 GCA_032357055.1 Geukensia granosissima | reverse complement strand
CGAGTGGAAATTATTTTCGTGATGGTGTTGGGTACCCCTTTAAGCTTAATTTAACTACTTTAAAATCAATATCAAACCCTGTAGCAATATGATATCAAATATATCGTCTGGTTTGAGTCATGTTGAAAATTTTTAGAGAGCTCCAACATCTTGCATTTTAATCTCATTTACACAAAAAAATGCATTTTTTTATCTTTGTACCAAACATGTCACATCTGACTTTTTATATAAGTCAAATGCTTTGTTATTTTTTTATTTAACGATTAGTTCGAATAATTATACCTCCTTTATCGGAATGACCAATGGTCTCACGAAGTAATCAATGTTGAACAGAATATTCGGAAAATGTACATAAACCGTTGATGTTTCAGTTTGAAAAATTGATTGATTGATTGATTGATTGTTGCTTAACGTCCAGCGGCAAATATTTCATGTACATTCAGGACGAGGGCATATTAATGAATGATGATGCTCAAAGAACCCAGACACATTATTCTGACTCTGGACCGATCTGTCTTCGCTCTATCTCCTAAATACTGCGTGCTTAGCGTATAAGCAGCAAATATTAGTTAAAATGTTTTTGTTTTGACCCGGTCGGGGATCGAACCCACGACTTTCCGAGGTGAAAACACTAACCATTACACAACCCAGGCGATGTTTTGAATAATTGACCATTTTACTGTAACTGCGTTCCTGTTATTTTTTTTTTGGGTGTAAATCGAGTCACTTTCACAGAAAAATGACGTCAGAAAAAAAAACATATTTTAAAAAAATACCTCTTAATAAACTTTAATTTCTTTAAATAAACAACATAAACAAACAAACTTACATCGAAAAGCAGCGCTATGAGCGATAGGTCCAGTGAAGAATACCCAATAAAGAGATCATACTGTGAATTATGGTAACAGGTCCACAACTAGCTGGGGTACACTGATGTCATATGGCTCAAATAATTCACGACCATAAAATCTAAGGTCTAAGACGATTTCAACTCCTTGTTTTAGTAATTTATGCGACAACAGCAATATCCCGATACTTGAAACCGCAGTCGTAAATCTTAGAATCAAGCTCTTGGTTTATTTCGAGAAATAAATCTAGGTATCAAGCATATTTCTTTTATCTAGCGGTCTCTTTAATTTCTTGTTCGCTGTGATGATAACTGGAAATGTTGTGTTTCTATTTTTTTCAGTATTTTGAAGCTATATGAATAATGTTACATTGTCCCTATCGACTACGTGTTTAGATATAATTCCAAGCTATTTTAAAGCTTTTAATGTTTAATTAAGTACAATCCGGCATTTAAATAACTAAAAATACGGATTAGTGTAAAATCGTCATAATTTCATCTCGTTCAATATTTTTTCAAAGGAAATTAAAACTTACCAGAATGTTCTTTTTTAAAACAAAATCTAACAATACGATAAATTATTTCCACAAGTGATATTACTTGTCCGTTTTGCTCTCTAAGATGTCAAAAATTGATGAAATAGCTTGTCAAGTGTGATAAAGCTATATTAAATATAATGTTTTACGCACCATTCAAAATAAAGGGATTCAGTATTTCAACTTTGGTCTCCATAAAACGTTTTGTGCACTCTCGACGTTCTCATATTGTTATTTAATTAGTCATTAAGGGCTAGGTGAGCTTTTGTCATAACTTTGCGTCCGTCGTCGTCGTCGGCGTCGTTGTCGTCGGCGTCGGCGTTTGTTAACTTTTCACATTTTCATCTTCTTCTCTGAGACCCCTAAACAAATTTCAACCAAACTTGGCAGAAATGTTACGCAGGTGGTCCTTTACCAGACTTGTGAAAATGGTGCCGATCGGAAATTCAACATGGCCGCCAGGGCCAATTATGTGTTCTGATTGGTCCAAAATTCAATCATCTTTTTGTCAGAAACTTCCCAGTGGATTGAATTGATACTTTGCAGAAATGATTGTTAGATGGTCCTGTTCTTAAGTTGTGAATCGTTTGCCGATCGGAAATTTAAAATGGCCGCCACGACGAAACTCAGTTTTCCATTGGACCCTATGAAAATTTCCCATTTCATCATCTTCTCTGAAACCACTGAACAGATTTCAACCCAACTTGGCAGAAATGTTAAGCAGGTGGTCCTTTTCCAGATTTGTGAAATTGGTACCGATCCGAAATTCAATATGGCCGAAAGGGCCAATTATGCGTTCTGATTGGCCCAATTTCCAAACATCTTTCTGTCAGAAACTACATAGTGGATTGGATTGTTACTTTGCAGAAATGGTCCTGTACTTAATTTGTGAATCGTTTGCCGATTGAAAATTCAAAATGGCCATTATGACGAAACTTGGTATACCATAGGACTCTATGGGAATTTCACATTTTCATCTTCTTCTTTGAAACCGCTGAACAGATTTCAACACAACTTGGTGGTCCTTTGCCAGATTTGTGGAATTGTTGCCGATCCAAATTTCAACATGGCTGCCAGGGCTAATTATGTTTTCTGTTTAGTCTAAGTTTCAGACATCTTCTCGTCAGAAACTACAAAGTAGATTGAATTTTACTTTGCAGAAATTATTGTTAGATAGTCCTATAGTTAACTTGTGAATCGTTTGCCGATCGGAAATTCAAAATCGCTGCCATGACGAAACTAAGTTTAACATTGGATCCTATGGTAATTTCACATTTTCATCTCCTTTTCAGGAACTGCTTTACAGATTTCAATGAAAGGTTAGGCAGGTGGTCCTTTACCAGATTTGTGAAATTGATGCCGTTCGGAAATTCAAAATGGCTACCAGTGCCAATTATGTGATCTGATTGGTCCAAATTTCAAACATCTTCTTGTCAGAAACTACAAAGTGGATATAATTGTTACTTAGCACAAATGATTGTTAGATAGTCCTGTACTTAACTTGTGAATCGTTTGCCGATCAGAAATTCAAAATGGCCGCCATAAGGAAACTTTGTTTAACATTGTACCCTATGTGAATTTCTTATTTTAATCTTCTTTTCAGAACCCAGTATTGGACTACTATTATGTTGAAAAACAAGAAGATAGTTATCAAGCAATGTGTTAAATCTTTTTTTTCATTAATTTTGCTTCGGCAACTCTAAGCCAGGTGAGCGATCACAGGCTACAAGGAGCCTCTGGTTATTTGTTCACCATTTTTGAATTGGATTAGGTAGATTGTCGTGTTTTATGTATAGTATCACATTTTGTATTTCAGGGCCTTTTACAGCTTTCGTTATGGTTAGGACTCTGGTTCATTGTTAAAGGCCGCAATGGGACCTGTAGAAGTTTAAATTATACTGTCATTTGGTGGGTGGCTGTCTCATAGACAACCATGCCACATCTCCTATTCTTATATTAATTATAGTTTTCCAATTTACAAATAAACATGTATTTATGATCAAAATTAAATTGACGTAATGGTGAACCATTATTTTATCAAAAAGTCAAATGAAATACTTTTGCCCAGACAAAACAGCGTCGATTTACCAAAACCCAGATCTGAAATTCAAAATTTTCTCAACATTTTATTCTTCTGTTTTTATTCAGCTATCCATGGCTTCAACACAATTATTAAACATATGATGTCAAGTTGTCTACTTTATTACACGTCTACTTTTAAAATATATAGTTCTATTAAATCATAAGTTTTTAAAGACTGTATCTATTGAGATAAAAAAAATACATTCAAAACTGTATTTAGAAAAAATCGTTTTGAATAAAACAGGAAGGTTTTTTTATAGACGAACTTTTACCCTACGACTTTAGTTCTGGATTCTTTTTAGATAAGTTTAGGAATCTGTAAACTAAGACGAATACTATTTTTTATAAAAATTCGATAGGTGAAAGGACTCTGAGTTCTGAGAGCTGTATTTAAAGACAGTTAATAAAGATATAATTCAAGCCAATTCAATAATATTTTATTGTTTAAATGAACAGAAACTTTTGTAATTTACATTTTAACACCAATAAATTATGTAAAACATAAGGATTAGATAAAAAGCAATACCTATACAGTCTTTTCTTACATCCATGTACTTACATAAAGGTTTATCTTACAGGACTCAAATTGTCTTGCATTTATTTTTTGTAGAAAACCATTTAGAAAAATATTCCAAAATGGACATGCAAGTAGACGAATTAATGAACACTATACAAGGTAAGTAAACACTCGGGAGATGATTTTGTATACATTCTTATCAT
The DNA here is from genome assembly GCA_032357055.1 of Geukensia granosissima. NCBI lineage: Eukaryota > Metazoa > Mollusca > Bivalvia > Mytilida > Mytilidae > Geukensia > Geukensia granosissima. Next base: position 15,101 of record JAULBM010092898.1, on the reverse strand, counting down.
GTACTTATAAGTTAAAAGTAAAGGTTCCGCCACTGATGTTACCATATACTTATAATTTACTAGTTATATACTTCTCATTATTGTACAATTTCCATTAGGCGACTTTCAGGTTTATTTGTGTCGGCATAACTTGCTTATTTAGCTAATTTGCGATTAAATTTTACTTTTCAAACACTGAAAACTTGCTTGGGGATCAGGCAGTACTTTCACATTTTCAAATCAAGTTAACATTTATGTAGCTGGTCTATTTCAGTTTTTTCCAAACCAAGTTTTTCTTTAATGTAATAAAACAAATTAACTTGCCAAACAAAACATGTTCAATTTTTTGTATGAAAAAATGTCAATACCAATACGTTTTCAGTTTAAAGATGTTTTAACGGAACTACATATGCTATTTACAAAATGGAATTGTAGTGCAGATGTCTTTGGATCTGCAAATATTTTCAATAGCAAGTCAAATGAAGAATGACCAGTTATTAATTGAAAATAATCAAAACAGTACAACAGCAACGAGACTTGACTGCTTGTGAAAAGCTGAAATGGAACATTGTTTATCTCGGCTATATATTACAATGTGGGAAAATACTCACGGTAGTCCTTATCGTCAACAATCAAAAAGTACTATGGTCTACAAAAACTGATACAAATATAACACATAAAATTTATATAGTACTCTCAGACAAAATAATAAAAAATGAACTGCGGTATACATTTCCTGCAGCCATATGATCGATATGACCGTTGTATTATGGGTTGGTGTGTAATGTGCCTCACATTTAATTTACGTTTCATGAACTGTGTCTATCACTTTTTACAAATTTTTGAAAAATCCTTTGAGGGAATCTTCATTATTTTTATTAAATGTAATGTACAAAAACTTCCGGTAATTTTTGTTTATTTTGGATTTTTTATACATGTTATTAGTTTTTCTCCGCTCATTAGGAAAATTAGAAAATTTTGTCGTTTTCCATTGTTTTTGCTCAAAGGATTTATGAATTTAATATTGGTATTTTTTTATTTTTAGAAAATGAATGCTTTTGGATAGATTGTTTTATTTATTGCTATATATTAATTCGCAATGTCAGTAAAAATAAGCTTGGCGGTACCAGAAATGCAAAATTTAGACATTGTCGGAACTTAAATTTTTCACAAAAATCAACAATTTTCACATGAGCACATGCCAAACAATAACACCTGCAATATTTTCAACACCCAATTTGGTTGCCGGAAAGATAGATAAATCTCTTTCTAAATTCCCTATGCATATCTTGTTATTGCTTTAGGAATGAACAGCCAAAACACGAGAGACTCAGCTTGAGAAACGTACATTAGCAAAAATCGTATTGTTGTAAGGAACTACATAGGGGGAATACTATTTTTTCTTAGAAAGTTTTTTTTTTCAAAACGTAACATTACGCTATTTTTTTTATCACCTTAATGTCCAGAAATGTCCAAAAAGTTAGAAATTAGAATTTAAATTTTTGTAAAAACCATACCCCTTCAGAGTTAAATTGTCGTTCCTAACAATTGTTTACTTTTTATTTTGGAATAAAATGAAATTCACTATATTTAATAAAGTTGCCTTAAAAAGTTTAAGGTTTGCTTTAAACTGAGAAGGTACTGTGATTGATATGTTACCTTTCAAGTGCGAAAAACTTAAACAGAACATTACATGATGAACAATCAAACTGGTAAAAATCAAAATGTGTATCTTCATTTGTCTCTATCATAAAAGCTAAAACGGACAATTGTATAAGTGGGCCTTATATCTTTATCATAATGTGAGGAAACACTATAATCCTCATAGTCTTTACCAAGATCAAAATGTACTAAATGTACAAAATGTAGTCTACAAAAAGAGTGAAATAATGAACTGTGGTCTTCATTTGCTGAAACCAAATGGACCATCATCTACACAAAATTGTCCTGGTCAGGGTCATAGTTAGACTTTTGTATGAGATATAGATGACATATATTATTATTTATTTTCATTATTAAATCAAAGTTGACAGTCCTTGGTCGGTGACCATGTTCTTCCCGGAATGTCTTTCCGTTTTAGTGTAGGTCCGTCAAATGACATTAAAAGTCTTTTTGTGAGGTAAATAAGTGGTATGATTTGTAATTTGTTTTCAATCATAAATCAATCCTGACAGTGTTCATTCGTTATTATATAGAGATGAATATAAATAAGTATATATTTTTCTGAGTCCGACTATATAACTCACAATAAAAAAAATCAAACTCTAAAGTTTAAAAAGCCAAAGCCAAAATTATTTCTGAATTTTTTTTTCTCTGGAGCTAATTTTGATTAAATAAATATCTAAACAATTGCTAAGTCTACATGTTTTTACATTAGAAAAGCTGCAATAATCTGACGAACATCATTTTTGAGACTGTAAATTAACATGGGCTTTTTATTCCATTATTTTGCTCATTTGATCGGAAATACAATAATAAGTTGACCTGTTCCCACTTTGACGTTAACCCGGATTAGATATTAAGGATTCCATGGCGGATGTTGCGCAAGACAGGGGATGCTTACCCTTCAGGAGAACATCATGCCACTCCTGTTTTGTAAAGGAGTTCGTGGAATCCATCATTTGTTCCTTTTGTTTTCGTTTTATCTTTTAGTTTGTTTCAAATTTGTCTTGTCTTTAAATTATGCATTTTTAATCTCTCATATGGGTACTCTACATTGCTTTTTTATCTTTTCTTCAAACTTTAAAACTCACGACAGAGTATTGAACCTTTTTCGCTCACCTGGATTTAATAAGAATATTGCCCCGGTTTTGGCTAAAAAGGTCCGGCAGAAGATGCAACTGTTACGTTAACCTGGTTTAAACTAGAAATACTGTGATATTCACTCACAAAGACTTTCTTACTACCAACTGTATGGACTTGACATGGTTTGTAAAGTGTGAAAAAAGATACATCAATAAAGATTGTTTTCAAATAATTTTATATAAAAAGGGATTGGAAGATACCAAAGGGGCAGAGAGAAATCTTTAAGTCGGACACAGACAAGACCATGGCCAACAGATGAAATGAAAGACAAATATAGAACACAACACTAGACTGAAATCTAAAGCTGGAGTAACATGACCCTACAAAAACCAGGGTGATTTCAAATGCTCCGAAAGGGTAGACAACTCCTGCTCCACTAGAAGCACCCGTAGTGTCACACAGAAGTCAAAAACGGCGTATACATGTAGTATCAGAATTTAATGCACAACCCATTGATAAACTTTCAGACCTTATCAAATTTCAAATGAACAGAAAAATCCCTATTTTTATCATTATAAATAACAATTGAATACAAAACCTAAAATTAAAATCTCTGATTGCAAAAAATACGATTATCAATAATTTACCAAATTGAATGTAAGAATTTGTTTCTATGATTCTTGGATAGAGTGATTTTTCCGTTTAATGTTCAAACATTGTCTGGAAAATTATCTGAATAATGACGCCGTCAATCAAAATGCGCTTATCTGCACGTGGCGTTGAAAACTACTGCACGCGGATTGATCTTTTTTTAATTACATCGAAAGGCGCAAAAACCGCATTAAAAAAGAGAAAGTACTATGTGAATGAAATGAAAGTGATTAGATTTTAAATCATACCTTGAACATTTGTAACATTCTAATTAATGATATAAATTAATGTAATTAACTATAATAGTCACATTTATATATTAATAATAAATCAGTTCGTGTAGCTTTAAAACCAAAGGAGTATTACTTTTCTCCCAGTATTTATTTTCATTCTTGAATCTTTTCGTCAATTTGACGAATGCAATACATTTTCAACTGCATTTTGTGATTACATTGTCTTAAATAAGTCCGGCAATACTCTATGTGACATTTGCACATCTATGTTTAAATGCCTTTTAATACATTTCTTTATACACTTTTAAATTATTTAAAACTGCTAATGACAAAGCAATGCAATTTAGTTTAGGCCAGTCCAAATTATTTTTAGTTCTTTGGATTTGTTTTGTGATAAAAATAGGTGAAAAAAATAGCTAGCGAAAATTTTTGTTTTATTTTTTCTTTAAATGGCAAAATATTGAAGCGCAACTGGATGTGAAAACAACAGTTTATTGTTCCCTTTCATTTTATTATTTTTTAGGAGGGAGCGAGCACATTTTTGTATCTCCAATATGTTTTATATATTTTTATTTCTAGGATTACCAGTGAAAATTTCTTAAAAGTGAGATAAAATGGGAAGAATAAAGTTTTAAAGATTAATTTGAAAAAAATAATGCTATTTTGTCTGAAAAATTTTCAGCACAGTAACATTCATAATTCAAAAATTTAAGTTGTCAATATCAAATACGCCTGTTTTAATTTGTTTGGATGTAAGTTCTTTTAAATATGTTTGGATCGTTGTTGCACTCTGTTTGGGATCTAATGCTGCTTATGTTAAACTTAAACATTTACATGAGATTTGAAATGGTTGAGAATGATTCTCACAAGAACATCCTTTCTAAAGGACACGATATCGTGAGTCCATAAACTGGCAGTACAACTTAAAGCTTCTTTAAGCTACTGATGGATTTTGAATATTGGTAAAATGAGAGTAAGTTAATGATACCCTTTCAGAATGGGGAACGCTGTCAGGTCATTTGACAGATTTACCCTCTCTATACAACCACACTTTTCAAACTAATATTAAATATCTGCTTTCTCGAGAGGAAACAAGAAAACAAATACATATACATCATTGTCGGTAGAAATAAAAATTCTTTGTTCTACACAACACAAAATAAAAAAAACAATTAAACAGAGGAAGATATTTAAAAAAAATGTTAGATTTTCTGATGGACGACAAATTTGTTTTGTTTGTTGGAAGACTTTTCAGGCAGACGATCGGCATTCAAATGGACACTTATTGTGTTCCTCTTACCAATGATCTTTTTCTTCGCTCATTAAAGGCAGACGTTCTTCAGGAGCTAACGCAGATAAAATAAAAAAGCTAGCCAAAACATTAAATTTTAGATTCTGTTATATAGATGATTTTCCTTCACTAAACATTGCTAAAAGTCGGTGAATATATTCAACGAACTTGAAATCAAGACAAATAGATGTTCCAATGTCTGAGTCATTCCTTGATCTTTACCTTGAATTAGGTAATAGAGAAAGGTTACACACAAAACTGTGATTCCTAACTTTCTAATAGTCAGCTTCCCTTTCATTGGTAGTAACATCTAATAAGCTGCCACGGCGAATGACATATACATTTCATAATCCATACTTTATTCAAGAGCATGTGTCCAGAACAGTGATATTTTGTATATCGCAAGGCAGTACCTGGTTAATATTTTGTGAATTTGTAAACGTGTTGCGAAACATTAGTCCATTAAATACGGCGTTATAAACAAAAATAACGACAATAATGTGTAGTTTCTGTTTATAACGCCGTATTTAATGGATTTTCCATTCGCAAGAACTAATTACACTACTGCCACCAACCCATATACTGCGATCAAAATGAAAGACAGGTGCTTAGTGGGTCTAATGTTTCGAAACACGTTTTAAAATTCACATAATATTAACCAAGTACTGCCTTGCGATATACAAAATAGGAATACAGTATATTGAAGCGACTGTTTTGATGCCACTTCACTTTGAAAAGGACAGTAAGATAACTTTTGCACTGTGTATTACAGATGTAGATGGTGGGTATATTTTTGGGAATGTTGGGTAGCTTTAGTTGCTGAAATCACAGGCATCTAGTCATTTATGTAACTGGGTATGTTTCGACAATTTAAACACATTCTCAACAAGGTTGCATTTACTATTTTGAATATTACATTCCTATTTATGTATTTCAAGGACTCGTTTGGAGCATAAGAACTAGAATATAGAAGAACTCATAACCAAATTGAAGAAGGAAGAAAAATATACAAAAAAGCTTTCCGTTATTCGGGGCTTTAGGATAAAATTAGATATCTCAAATTAAGTTAAACAAAATGTAATAACTTTCATGTCAAACAAGTCTGTGGAAAGGGCTTGTGAATATCACTGGGGATTTCATGACATTCTGTATTATTGCAACATTTTCTGAACTACTTTAATTTATTGACCCTCAAAATTCATGTATGTAGACAAGACTTAACTTTTTAGGTTCAAATCTATCAGCTGTGTATATTTATCTACTTATTTTATGGTTCTTGCATATGAATATTAAAAAAATTAAAAATCCCAAACACGTGGGACCAAAAAAATGCACTACAGCACAAACTCTTAAAAACAAAGCGAAAGGAATGAAAAACATGTAATATTTAAGGATGGATAGCAAGTAAACAAATACAATCGGTGAATAGTAGACACGAAATCAAAGATTGAGACGGACAGAAATGAAAACGAGAAATTCAAATGCAACTAGAAAAAGAGAAGGTACGCTGAAGCTGGAACATATACAACGAATACTTGATTGAATATATATAGTTGATTACTTTTAAAACTATTTCTAACGTAAGACTTACCTAGTTGTAAAATGGAAATACCGAATTCTGTCAAATTCTGAATTTTTTTTTGGGGGGGGGATTTAAAAATAAAATTCTACATTTCAGCCAGTTTTGAGTCCTGAAAATATAGAGCACAGCTGTATTCAGTCTTTATATTTGTAGTAAATGTTTAGTTACATATACACAAGATATAGAAATGTTATGACTGAACACCCGAAAAATATTGAAAAATATCTGCGTTTTAGACAGTATTACAAGTTTGGGCTGTTATCCGACAATTAAGGACACATGCACAGAAAAAAGATATGTACATTTCTTGATTTTATCCATTTTTACTTCACTTGCAACACATTGAAATTTGGGCAAAATTTGTGGAGTCAGAAAGGCGGCTTTATTGTACCTTGTCATTTACCTCATTTACATGTCGTATGACTAGACATATAAATCATGATTTATTAAGTGTGAAAATATGGTCAGATTGTTTGTTTTATAAGCAAAAAATGTCAGGGACACAGAAGAAAGGTAGATTAAGTACAAAGATAGCATTTTGACGCTGTGAAGATATGAATACTTTCGAAATAGAGCTTTTTCTAAATTTGTTGACCGCAACTATCCAATTAAACTTGAAATAAAAGATAGTTCAGACTTCATACATTGACTTACACATAGAAATTGACTGCAAGGGTAGGTTAAGAAGAAATATTTTCGGCAAGAGAGATGACTGTGATCTTCCAACCATAAACTTTCCGTATATTTCTAGCAAACATTCCTCTGCCTCACCAGCATACGGAGTGTATATTTCTCAGTTAACACTCTACTCTAGGGCGTGTGCTTTCTGTCAAGATTTATTGATAGAGGTTTGCTGCTACATGACAAAAAAAGCTACTGAAACAGGGGTTTATCAAGGTAATATTAAAGTCAACTCTCCAAACCTTTGATGACGGGAGAAGAAATGGAACAGGAGTTGCTTACCCTTTCAGAGCACCTGAACCCACCCTTGTTTTTGTAGGGTTCTTGTTACTCTAGCTTTAGTTTCCAGTGTAGTGTTGTGTGTACTATAGTTGTCTTTCGTTTCCATTTTTTTATCACGGTTTTGTCTGTCTTCTGAACTTACGATTTCTGTATGCACTTTGGTATCTTCGAATTCTTTTAAGGTCGAAATATAAATATGAATCATATGGCCATAGTATTACTGAACACCTTAACATCGCCAATGAACGAGAGGTTATTGTCTTCCTCAAAAGGAACCCTTAATATCGCTCTACAACCAGAATTAATGTCATAAAATGGATCAAAAAAGAAATTTCTGATAAATCCAGTAGTAAAGGCCTTGACAAATTTATGTATTAAATAATGGCAATAGTAGATATTCGTATTAAACTTTATTTAAGATACAAGATCATCTCATTCTATATCCTGATTAAAACACCAAATTAAAGAACTTCATAAAACTATGCGTTTGTTTCTGGAGACCAGTAACATTGTAGGTGTCCGTCAAAAGTGTTATATCGAGGATATGAAATTCATAGTTTGTACACTTTCCAAGCTACAAGCATGACAGAACAACAGATCGTTAATGAACATCTGAATGTTACCACACAGTCAAAGGCTGCATCTTCAATATGAAAGTTCCTACAATGTACTTGCTTCCTGAACTTCATGAAATTCCATTAAACTCTCGGTACATTTCCGCTTCTAGTTAAAAATACAGTACCACTAATGTCTCCTTTCTTTTAACTAGTGCCTTAAACAATATTTAAACTCTCATCGATAACTTATTTAATAAATGTTATGACAATTCATCTATCAACACTTTTGGATGGTTTTTCACTATATGTTTAGACAAATTAAAGTCTGTCTAAAATCCTTTTTCTAAAATAGACAGTTATGATTTTTCTACTCGTTATACCACTTTACAACATAAGCTTATTACATTAAGGAAAAGTTTTTATATTTGATCAATGGGTCACTCAAAAAGTCCGGTTGTCCTTACATTTTGTGCAATAAATATAATTATTTTTGCGGAAAATCTTATAACAAAAATAATTGTTACTGCATCATCTGACATGATTACAGAGTCGAATTTATTCTTCATAATATTTACGTACGATTTGGCAGCACGGTCTTTTGACAGATAGTTGGCCAAAACCGTGGATTTTTCTTATTGTTATGGATCAAAGTTTATGACAAAAATCCGAAAAGACCCTTCAGAGCAGGATTTAGTGGACAAGTTTGATAATATTTTAAACAAATAAAATAACTGTTTGTATCATTATTTTTATTTCTAACAGTCGATCAAGCCGTAAGTAAAATTAAATTCGTTCGACAATTTTTTATGGATTGAAATTGAAGTTCAATACATTCTTTAACTCACAAGAACTCACAGGAAGTTTCAAAATATTTTGTGATTCTAATTCTAATATCAAACCAAACATTCTTTCCTCGCCATCTTATTTAGAGATAGAGCACAGTTCATGATATGTAGACGGTAATTCTACATTTTGCAGTCATTCATCCAAGATCTCTCATGTTTATTGAAAATGAATTCGCATTATCACTCGATAAAAGCAAACAAACTTTCTGAAAATGTGATTACTCTACAATATACCTCCGTATCCCTTTCTCCGCTGACATGGAAGGCATTTCCATTTTACCAAAAGCAATATTAATAAATAATATGTATCTTGGTTGTCTCGTGGTCTGGAAAGAGTGCAGACGATCATGCCAGCGATGTCATAACAAGTAATATCACTATAAGAACTGAAATTTTAGAAAATCCAAATCACTTGAAGATATTTTTCAGCACAATTATAACTATAAAGCAAGGAGAAAATCATAACTATTTCGCTTATAAGAATTCAGATGTAAGGCAACAACAAAGACAACAAAAAAGTTTGCGCTGATTAGAAGATATGGGATAAATGGCATACAAGCTATTTTAACAGCCAAGTGATTTAACAATATCTTGATGTGGCCAGTGTTTGTTTCAACGTTGTGTTTGATTGTGTATGTATTAGTGTCGGACAACTTATGACAGTTTTTGTAAAATTTCTTTGCCCGTGGACATCTTTAATATGTTGACCTTACCCCGCATATGTTGGGTTTCGATGCACAGATGTAGTGTCGTCGACATCTAGAAAGGAAAGAATTCCACTCAACCAGGTGCTTGGGGCAGTTTTGAACTTACAGTCAGGTCAGAGTTTTTATTCTGTGCTTAAGGCGTCAATGTGACTTTGTGATGAAGAACAGCAATCAAAGCGCTTTTCCTTTGTTTTGAATTTACTTTTATACATGAGATTTTTGTGTCATGAATATTAACACCGTATTCTTACTTTCTACACAACTAAGAAGACAGCAGTTGTTTTTCAGAAACTACACCATAGAAAAAAACTCTACGATCAGGCAAAATTTAACCTCAATTAAAATCTCATTTAAAAAAATGATGCGGGTTTACCCAGGTACATTATGGCTTCTGCTCGTTTTGAAAATGCATGTACATACATTGCAATGGTACAAAGAATTGAGTATAAAGACGAACAATAGGACTACTTAAAATATCGAAAGCTGAGGATTACCAACTCCATAAAATTGCGATGCGAGCATATATCCGATAAACATACCTAGCTATACATACAGAACCCGTTGTATACATGTGTAAATTTATTTAGAGCAGGTAGTTATTCATAAATGATAAAAGAATGGAATTGTGATTGAAACATTTTTTTATCTCTTGTGAGAATATATATGTTATTTTGTGTGAGGATATATATATATATATTTTCTTGTGTGGGGATATTTCTTTTATATTCTGTAAGGATATATCTGTTTTATTATGCGATAATATCTATGGATTATTACATTGCTTTTTTCGTATCACATACAATATCAAACCGAGAGCTGATATCGGCAAAGGGCTGATTTTATAAACTGTTTATCATATGCTTCATTTGCTCCAGTATAGAAAAGAAACTATGGCATTATCATTATTACTTTTACCATTTTATTATCAGTTACATGTGAACGGCAAAAATCATGAGTCAATGTATAACAACACAGTAGAAAATGTCTCCGAGTCTGAACTAATTTGTCATGGGTCAGTTTTAATTTTAAGAAGTATAATAAAGTTTTTATCTAATTTGGAATTTTTATTGTCACATTCTCTGTTTTTGTGGCACCGAGAATGATAGTCAAGTCACTTTCAGTTTTTCTTTTTGGGTTTTTGTTTTTCATATTTCGATACTTATTGTGGAATCCTCGTCACTTTCATGTGGAGCAAATGTTCAGATGTGACACATTTGTGCAGACGATAAACAGTGGAAGTATAAATACCGAAAAGAACACTAAAAGCAAAATTCCAGAAAAAGAAACTTTTTCGCACGGTTATTCATCATTTGTGTGCAATATAGCGCAATTAACTTTTTTATAAGAAAAAAAGACCCTTTTATTATACCGTTCAATTATCATCGTATTACATTTTAGTATATATGATAAATACAACAACGTTTATTCGATGATTTCACGTTTTCTTGATTATGAAAGTGTCTTTCACACTATTTGTACTTGAAGGTTGTCCTTGGCCACGTTTGTTAGCATATAAATTCATACATGTCCACATAATAGAATCATTTATTAACACACAGGTGTTTTTGTTCAAAGTGTGAATACAGATCGTGCATGACATGTACATTTACCAGGGCAGGTTTAGTTTATCCCTATAATGGCTTTTCAGAAGAACCGTTTTGTTTAAATGACATGAATTGATGTTTTTTGTCTTGCGAAGCTTTTTGTGCTTGTTTTCGTTCTTTTTATGAATGAAAAATGAAGTATTTATACATTTTACTAGAAGAATGATTATCCAAAAAATATTGTATAAGGTTAATTTGTTTGTTTTATGTACACAACTGTGAAGTTTCAATTAATTAACACAATACCTTTTTATTATAACTACACTGTCATGGAGGTACCAACTAATAAACCGAATTGATTTTGATTGAATAATTATAAAAACCAACATAAATACTCAATATGATGTTTTTGATGATTGGGGTTTAACGTAACTTTTAACAATATTTCATATCAATTGAGGCGGTCAGTTAAAGTGACGGAGGAAGCCGGACCCAATTTGAAATAATAATTAAAAGAATAAGTGCAGTAAGCACTTAAATTGGTATCTCAGAAATTTAGTTCTGGTTGCAGTGCAATAATTTGTTGTTAAACTGATTCTGTATCAAGGTAATTTAATAGTACTTTATTATTTTGGTGTTAGCGATATCATTTCGAGAAAACAGCAACTTCAAATTATATATGCCCAATTTTTAGTGATGTTAAAAACGTGTTGAAAAGTCATATGGGTACATGCGGGCGACAAGAAGGTAATTTTAGAAACATTTCTTGATATTTGTAAATTATGGTTTCTTGTATTACAGTGCATAGGAAAACACAAACAAAAATTATAAAATATCGTACTTTTAATAAATGTTTTCACATTTACAGTAGTTTATATCATTTATCAATGTATTTGATACAAACACTTGTTATCAACATTTCATTAAAAACCGAAATATTTGGCTGAAAAACAAGCTTAATAACCCTTGCCCTTTATCAATTTTTTATTAAATAAATCTATGAAAATGTCACAGTGTCGAAGATGGAATATCTGGGTGGAGGTAGACGTGGGTGAGGCGCAAATTTAAAAAACATTTTACAGATTGCTAACAATTTTTTGTCCAGATCTCGCTATTTGCTTGAAAGGGATATCCAGAGGCCTTGTTGGAAAATTATTGATCCGCCGCTGGTTCTTGTCCATTTTCAAGAAAAGTTTAACAACTAGGAGAAAGCATCACGTCAAATGAAGGCTTTGGAAAATATACATAACTAGGGCTGCAAGTAACACGTCCCTTGATTTCAAAATCACGTGCAAATTCGCCCGCACAATACCGCACACATGTTTTTGTTTTAAAAAGTTAAGAAAAATAAAATATGACTTGCAAAAAGGGAACAGGGGCATACAAAATAAGGTCCAGTTAAACTCTGCGTTCGAGATTGATATCGCCGGGTTGACTAAAACAGCATCTTGGTATAGCTGCATTGTATGTACGCGGTAAACCTATGAATCAAACACTTTTTTCGGTGTCTGTTTGTTTAAGGCCTATAATCCCACGGTGTGTAATGAAGAGTAATATAATTGTGTGTTTTAAAAATAATATGGAAAGTGAGATTCCATGGCAAATCACAAATGGAAATTGAGATTCCATGGCAAATCACATATGAAAAATGAGATTCTATGGCAAATAACATATGAAAAGTGAGATTACATGTCAATAACATATGGAAAGTAAGATTTCATGGTAAACCACATATGGAAAGTGAGATTCCATGGCAAATAACATATGAAAATTGAGATTACATGTCAATAGCATATGGAAAGTGAGATTACATGTCAATAGCAAATCAAATAACACGAATGATAACGTTATTTGTATTTCAGGTTTATGCGTAGCCAAGAAAGGAGACCAAACGCTTGCAGAACTAAAGATAAATACACAGGCTATTTTAGACAGTATGTCTTACTCTTTTATCATTTACAAAGTTTGTTAGTAACTAGAAGTTGTGATATAATTTATGTTTAGATAAGAGAAGATCGGATAAAATGACGACGAAAGGTTGAAGAATAAATACAAAATTACCAATGTTGAATAAATCTGGAAATTTTTTTCGTATGTTATATGTACATTTCAAAGGGTAATCTCTCATCAGTAGCATAAGTACCGAATAGAAAGTAAAAAAATATTATATATAATTTTTCTTTATTTGTCTTCCTTTTCTATGAGTATGTTATGATGGCCTTTATATCATTGATTTAAAAATATTACGTTTTTTTTCTGAAATTCTCTAATGTTAGATAATTTTCAATTTCAAAATTTGGTTAAGGGAATCAGAAAAGTTTGCTATAGTTGTCAATTTTTTCCAATATATTTTTAAATAAAGATCTGTAAAATTTATAAAAAAAATATCAGTTCATTTTTAATTGATAAATGTGAACGTTTACTCTTTTTCCTTTAAAATTAAAAGCTCTATATTTGCTTCTTGTGCAATATTTTTCACGTATGTGAACCAGGCATAAAATACCGATGAGTCTAACTTTTTTAATAATAAAAATGACTCATGAAATAAAGGGTTAACGGAAATATTTATTAACCAAACTAAAAACAGTAACATTTTGATATTTATATGCATTTCAATAAAATACTTTGACAGCTCCATTCTAACTTCCAAATAGGAAGATGTTTTACCTGTTCCTAAAGAATTTACAGAAAGATGAGTTTTCAATGCCAGTTTAGTCAGTGAATTGTAAATTTCTTTAATTGAAACACTTGCCATTTGTTTAGTTCTAAATGGTGATAAATAAGAAGCCTAATTAGTTACCTTCAGAATTGTATGTTGCCATTGGATTAACAATATGAAACTTTTACAAGCAAATTATTTATTAAGCCTGTATAAGATTTAATTCCAAGAAGTATTTTTTTGCTTTATTTATCTATTCTTCTGAGCTATCTTGCCATTTCTTTTCATTTGAATTCCCAAAAAGGAATATTCTGAAACATTTGCAAAGCCTTCATTTTCATATTTAGCAAAGGAGTTTATTTGTTAGAAAACCGTAGATTTACTTTTTCGCATTAAAACAAACTTTTCTGGAAACCATCTTTGCTTCCTAAAAGAATAAACAGGTCATCTTCAAAAAGCATTACTTTTTCGCATAAAAAAACTTTTCTGGAAACCATCTTTGCTTCCTAAAAGAATAAACAGGTCATCTTCAAAGAGCATTACTTTTTCGCATTAAAACAAACTTTTCTGGAAACCACCTTTGCTTCCTAAAAGAATAAACAGGTCATCTTCAAAGGCAGGCAACATATTTTAGAGTTAATCAGCTTTTGTAGATAGGTAATTGTCAGAATTCGAAAATATTTCATCCATATCATTTATAAAATTAATAAAATTTATTTAATTATTAATATTATTAAATTTAATGTTTTATATCCATAAAAATATCATAATGATCAAAATGGCACTATATAACATGAAATTTGTTATTTTGTGATATTACAGATTTAGAAAAGTATAAGGAGATCGTTAAAATGAACCAACAGCTAAAGGACGGGATAAAATGGATCATTACAGGTTTGTTGATATTTTCCATAACGCAGAAATTTAAAACAATATTACGTTATTTGTAATTTGTTGATATTTTCTATATAAATCATCTTTGGGTTAATTGGTTTTATTGTTTATATTTTATATATAAATAAATATTGTCACTATCGGCGCTGAAATATATTCATATGCAGGAACAATTGTAAATTGTGTAAAAGGCACTCCATTTGAATACTACAGGGATTTTAAAAACCATGCATGTGTGTACAAAAGTAAATTTTCTTATTATATTACAATAAAACACTAAGGTTTTATATACCGATAGTTGTGTATTTCTCATTGTAGAATCGAGCGGACCGAAGGAAGCTTCTAGAATTATCAATTTCTTGCAAAGAGACGTAAAAGGTGCGTTGGTCATTTTTTACGACTATCCTCGCTTTAAATTGGGACGTTTAAAATGGTGTTAAGTCTGCAAATG
>JAULBM010092790.1:0-19286 GCA_032357055.1 Geukensia granosissima | reverse complement strand
TATGCTCTCGTCCTGAATATGCATGAAATATTTGCCACTGGACGTTAAGCACCATTCAATCAATCAATCAATAAAATCTCTGGTTACAAAGAAGTCTCCATTTTGGAATTTTGCACAGCTTATGTATATTTATTTCATATATCAAGTCATTATATCCATATCCAAAAGCCCTGGCAAACGGGTACGGGGCTAAGGATTGCTAATTATGTTTCTATTAATCCCAATGTCAACGAACGACAAAACTGAATTATTTAACAGTGAATCGACAACATTATTTTGCACTTGTTGCGTCTGATAAGCAAATTGATATCAAGCTTTCTTTACACGTTTTATTTCATGGTAATATTTGTACAAATTACATTTTCATAAGGTTTCTACGTTCCGTGGTCTAAATATCACCAACTATATTACTGTTTAATTGGATGCGCTTTTTACTGTGCTTTTAATCCAGAAGAAATAATTGAGTTTCAAATTTTGCCATTCTATGGTTGGGTGTAGTTGACAATATAACATTTCTTAGGCTGGGTGCACTTGAAAAAGTTTCATCAAGATCGGCTTACGTTATGTAATTTATTAAAGCATTATTTACTTTCACTTTGTATTTTTTTGTTCTGTGTGTTTGATTAACTCTCTTAATCCTATTCGTATGACATGGCCATTATTTGATAACGTGAAGGAATGTACTGCAACGTTTTTGCACACAATAAAAGAGCTTGTCAATCTGTCGGAGATATATTCCGCTGTCTCGTTACTAAGGAGTCTTTTAAAGACGTACTTAAGTACAAGTTTATTTATCATGAATTTGTTACTTTATATCATTTTATATGCCATTCGGAACAACCGAATGTTGGTTTTATTAGGTGATCTTTTTTGTTGTAAATAGTCATATACTATATAACACGAGAACCTGAGAGAGTTCATGTTTATTTTTAACTTAGCTCTGAAAAAACCATAAGCTGGTTTTGACTTGAGATATGTAGGAGAAAAATTATCTTCGTCTAAAAATCTATAAAACGTCACTTCCGAAATCATCAGCTGATTGAACGGAACCTCCTCTAAGACTGAGGAAAATCTTCGGCCTTTTTCTTATTATTGAATGTTAGTTTATTTTAATTCAGATAAGAAGAATATCAATAAATAATAACTAGCCATGATTTGGTCTGAATAAATAACATTTGCACAGATTTTAAGCTAACTTTTGTTCATGTTTTTTTACATTTGAAAGGAATACGATAAATGCAATCTGTAACCAAGTACATATAAGATCGATTTTATAACAGATCTGAGTAGTGATAACGCCAAATCCATGTAAAAATTTATCGGGTGCGTTCTTCAATTTTAGTGCTTAAATGCGAGATAATTTGGGTTGTTTGTTTATTTTTTTATATATATATTTTTTTTTGTCATGGTGTTAACTGTTTTCACGTTTAACGTAGATCGAGACTGTAGGGGTGGGAGTTTTAAAGTTAATAACGAAATGCAAAACAAAACAATGTTCTCATTTGGGTGGAATACGTGGTATTCATGGGTTTGAAGACAAATCCGATTAACTCGACACTGCGAAGGGTTGAAACACATAGCAAATCTATGCTCTTTGTTGATTTGAAGAGAAACCTGATTTAATCGACACTGTGGAGGGTTGAAACATATTAACGTCAATGCTCTCTTTCAAGCGGTATTCGTGGGTTTGAATAGAAACCTGATTTAATCGACACTGTGGAGGATTGAAACATATTATCGATCTATACATAGCGTATTAATGCTCTCTTTCAGGCGGGATTGTATCGGATGTTCGATATTTTTTTCAAACTCTGGTGTTTGCTTGGGTATGTTTTGTGAAACGTTGCCACATTAACCAAGTTACCCCGGGTTATACAAAAATACAACACTATAATTATACTTTAAACAGCTTCATTTACCGGTAATGGTATCAGATAAAATACACATACTTTAAACAACCGCAAACAACATCAAGAATAATGAAAATTTTAATTTCATGGTCAGACAAAATAGATTTGTAGATTAGTTATCTCACAATCAGACTATTTGACGAGTTATGGTTGTCGAACGTACGTCATCACATATTTCATCTGATGCGCCATCGATGATCGGCAAATAAAAAGGAGAATTTCTGTTTTTGTAGTACCAAAGATAACTTTTAAAAGTCAATCCTGTATTAAGACCTAATATGGACAATGAAAAATAAAAATACAAAAAATAAATAATCATAATGAACATGTTGTTATGATAGTAACGGCAAGTGATTATGTTTGAAACGGTTTCCGAGTTATTCCATTTGTAAACAGCCTTGGGTGTTGAATAGTAGAATTTCTAAAATGTACTCGCGATCACGGTCTTGTTGGTGTCATTGGGTTGTTCATCTATCAACAGGGTCAACATATCACTCCTTTATTAAAATCATGATCCCTACCAGCAATGATGAGGACGGCGGGTTTAAAGAGACTGAAACTGATTTTCTTAGACCACCTACATGTAGCGAGTTCGTTCACTTGTTTTAGATAATTCAAAGGTCTGTGTTATAGTTTTTGTTTTTGCTTGCATTGTGTTGTGGGTTTACAACTGTTGTGTTAAAGTAACTTGAAGCAGATGTTGACATTATATTGTTCGTTTATTCTATAGTGAGGCGAACTGGGGTCTCAGGAACTGTGCTATATGCTCCTTAAATGACTGGTGTTTATTTTAAATTTATCTCATTATTTAAACTTTTTTGATTATGTCGACCTTTGTGGTGTTTTTTTTTTTACTACACATGCATTGTTTCTACGATTTTTAAATATTTATCAACTGTTACACAATATGTGTTTTTATAAAGGATCAAAACTTAAAAGTACTATTGAACCTATCAACAAAGGGTGTACTTATTTTGATAAAATAGAAATTAATGGATTACTTTCAACTTGACACGACTGCAAAAAGTCTATTTTACCATTCTTTATACAATTCTTTAATTTTTGTGCAAGTTCTATTTATATTTGATTGTATTGTTTTCGTCTTTTCCATTAAAATGAAATAACTACGATAATAATATTGGAACAAATAAATAAATAAAACAATAAAAACAGACTCAATTTTAAGAATACTATTATGCTAATCAAAAACATATAAAGGCTATCAGTTTACAGAAAAATGTGATATAAAATAGAGGGGGAACCATGTTAGGATCATAAATCTATAGAGTACGATATAAATCTATTACAAATTATACAATATGTCTTTCATTTTGTCTCCACTTGGATCTTATTTCAAAGCACGGAATGGTTTAATTCACTTAGTACATCACAAGAATTAATCATACCACATCTCACTTCTCTATAAAAATGCTCCTTTTTGAATTGGCACAAAAATTATTTACTTTATCAAATAATAATTATCTCTTAGCCTTATATCTCATTTCTAGAATCATGAGCATCAAGTCTTGCTCTTGTTTCAAAAAGCTCTTCGTATACGAAAGTCTTTAATTGACAAGTAAGCCTCCTTTAAAAGCCGGATTTAAGGCCAAAAATATTTAAAATACAATTTAAAAAACTTGGTATTTATATTCATTTAGTAGGAAATGGTGTCTTCAATTCAACATCTACAAATTTAAACACATTGTTTCGTAAAGGCTAATAACTAGCGTCTCTTTAAAGCTTTTTGAATTAGTTAAACGACAGCTAGTGCAATTCAATTGACGATGTTGTCGTGAAAGTTCCTTGCTGTCAAAATAAGTAAGATTTATTTTTATGCCCAAGTTCATATTTCCATTCAACTGCTGTCGTTTTTTATGAATAGATTTCCTAAATTTCAAAAATGTATACTAATAATAGAAAATTGGACACTGTAATTCAAACTGAGATAGATAATTATTCTATTTTAGTTCCCGTGTATTCAAAAATATTCAATTAAAATCGTGATTGCACTTTGAAATGCAGGGTTATGATCGTTACACCACACAGAAAGTACAACTAACGGGGTTGGTTGGTTTCCACAACGATAAGTAACCGGTTTTACCACAACAAGATGTTTATTTAACAGGGACCCAATCATTAGGCGCACAGATCGCACAGATACCCGCCAATTTTTTTTTACATCAAGCCAAAACATCATTTTTCTTTCTAATTTAAACTTTTCTGTTAGTTGTTTTGACTTTAACGATCTTTGAACTGGGTGGTTCTCAATGGAGATGTAAAGGATTTGCGAATTTCAAAGTCCATCTCCAAGTAAAGTGAAACTTGTATAAATTTTATTAATTTCTGGTAAAATTTTCAAAATTAGGTTTCAGATCCCAACATAGAAAAAAAACTGTTTTCTAGAGAACTGTTTGTTTGTGATGTTGAAAAAAGACAAATACAACATGCATTGTTATCAGTGTGAATGTCACTTGACCAGGCCAATCAGATGTAAAAGTAAATTTTAGAGTCAGCGTTCTGTGCGTATTTTATGGTTCTGTGTTTTGATTTTGCTTTGTCTTATAAGTACTATGATCATCCTATATTAATATCCAAAATGAATTCAAAATTAATACTTTCAATGACTTTTCACTTGAAACATTTAAAAATTTAATTTAAGCTGTATGAAATAAGAGAAATCAATGTCAAATCGGACTTCATTAAATATGAAACACGTTAATACAGTGTTCGTTAAAGACCTAACAATAGAAACAGTGAATCTCTTAAGATCATTGCAAACTTCTTACTCAACCGATTGATTTTCCTTACTAACGCTATATATCTTACCTTCGTTTTCACCTGTGTGTTAAGTCAATATGCTAATTTCCGGGTCACGTGATGCATATTATTATCAGAACACGCTGTAATAGTTTTGAGTTGGATTTTGTAGAAAAGCAGTCTTTTTTACCTGGATATATATCTTTTTATTTAAAAATGGATTTTTAGTGAGAAATAAATTTTTGTGCAGGGATTTTGATAATGACATTCATGATGCCATCAGAAATAATTCACAAACCCAGAACGGACTGGGATGGCGTTCTCGAAGACTTATTTGGAATTGGTAAGTGGAAAACATTATTAAAAATTCCAGGTAATTTTATGACACCGTTTTGTTTATGATGCTTTAGACAACGCCAATATATTTTTTGTCATTTCTTTAAATATTTTTAATTACTGATTTACACGAGTCTTAAAATATTTTTAATTACTAATTTACACGAGTCTTAAAATATATTTTTTGTTTATACGATTTTCTTAAATATGAATACAGTATCATGAAACTTTTAGAGTAACGAAAAACATCATTATTAAACACAACATCAACTTTTTTGTAGCCAACAATGGGTATAATAACATAATTGTAATAATTTCCCCATAAAATAGTAGAATGTTAGATAAAAGCGAGAGACATGGTTCGCTACATATCTTTCCCCATATAAATATTTTATTCAGAAGAAAAACTTGAAATTCGATTTACAGGTGCGAAACCGTCAGGTGTGTCATAATGACAGTTCAAAATTCACGAGAATTGCCCCATAATGAAGTGGGTTTTTTTATAAATGCCTTTTGGTACAGTTATTATAAACTGTCATAGTGTATTCATAAAAGCTGAAATTAAAATTTTATAAGCATATATTTGTCAGATCTATTATCACCTAATTTCAGTTTTAATTTATTTACAGTCTAACATAAAGAGAAAACAAGATTTATTATGTTTAAACTATTTAGAAGTATCTTCATGCCTTCCTTATTTCAGAGAATATTATAAAAATGATTGTTTATTGCATAATAACTTGTGAAGAAGATGTACAAATGAAGACCCAAATCTCATAAAATCTTAACAGTTCCTAGTTGTTATTATACAAGTATAAAACAGGTTCAACGCATTTTCCAACTAGCAGTTCGACATTCTTTGAGGTATAGTCTCGGTGAAGTGAAAATAAAGTAATATATCAATAGACAACATCAGAAACTGTTCAACAGATCTTTGACTGCTTGTCCGTCCAGACCACTTGAGTTTACTGGGTTTTCCATGGGGTCGGTGTTCGTCCTCGTTTACTGTTCTAGTTTGTGTTTTTTCTGTTGTGTTTTTTTTTTTTTTGACAACTAAATTTCTCACTCTTTCTTTACAAACTGAAGGTTTTTACGAGTGTATAAACCATTTATCCATGTCCTCCGATTCTTACGGAGATGGAGTATATGGAATTTCCCTTTATGAGCATTTCCTGGTGGAAGATTGACGTGTACTTTTCCTCGATTATGATGTTGATGATATACATACTGTATATTTCATTACTTTTCCTGGATTTTTTTGTGAAATTAATAAAGAAGACATTGTGAGTCACCATGACATTTGTATTCGCCTTGTAATAATTTGTTTGACACAACTTTCTTTGAGAAACAACTTCTTTATGTCAATTGATGTATTGCACGAAAATCAATAGGGCTGAATTTGTTTAAACAAACGCGACTTTGTTTCATATATTTAATACTTGGTGTCATTAAGAATTCACAAAAATCAATTTGTGTAATGTGTTGGCTATTGATTTCAGGTGTCAGAAAACAAACGCCCATTTACCTGTAATTTGTACCTGCAATTAAATAAAATTTTACAAAAGACCATGATGAAATTATCATACATGTTTTACATTCCTAATAATTTACGTTACATAATTTAATTTGGCCTACAGGTACTAATGTTTCTTATCAGTTAATTAACTTACAGGTATGCACAGGTATAAGAAAGGCTAACTGTACTATTGTTTAACAGTTTTCTTTATCTAAAACTTAAATGTTGCTTTCGGCTACGTCTGATCTTGTGAAATCGTTATGTATCACATGCTAGGCTAAGATTTAAATGCAGTACAGTTAAGAAAATAAGTTACTGTTCTGTAGACACGCACGTCTATTATTTTGAGATTATATAAAAATTCCAACAAAAAAATTAAAAATATCATTTCTATGGTAAAAACGGTTAAAACACGTCGTTGCAATAAAGTAATTTAGAAATGAAATGTGTTTACTTCATTGTATTTGCTCAAAAGTTTTTTAAAATGCATTGAATATAAGAATGTTGCTGGCTTAATCCATATTTTATCATAGCAAATATCAAAATAACAAAAATCCAATTTTATTTAACTATATTAAGATATTTTACACTATAACAGATGTAACAATGGGGCATATGGTACCGATTAAGCACATAAAACAAGGATAAAATCGTGGAAATCGTCCCTTGATCTGCCGTAGGCGGTGATCACGACAATTGTTCTTATAAAAACTGCCATTTGTCTACCAACATATGGTACACGTGTGAGCTTTGCAAATGGATAAATTTCGAAACTTGACAAATAACACATTTTTGAGGGGTAAGAGGGGCCTGGGCTATTCCCCCTAAAATATGTCAAATCAAACTATGCATGTATATCCATATAACAGATGTATACTAAAATACATGCAAGATGATAATTAGGTGTGTATCCATTTCCTGTGGTACTGGGCTTCTAAGTCTAAAGTCCCACCGTCGGCGCTCGTAATAAGATAACTTGAAGAATCCAGATTTCTGTATTCATGTGGTACGATGTTATAAGAAACTCTGTATCGCTCACCTAAACTATACAAATACGTTGAGATTTTCCGGTTCATATAGTATTGAAATAGTCTCATACTCAAGTCAACGGCATATCGAGTACTTTTTTTGTAACGTAATTAGGTTGTGTACAACAAACTTGCGCGAGTCTTTGTCCCAGAAATTACTTCTTTTCAAGGCCAACATATTATCGCTGTCAGATTCACCGTTCAGATATGACCTTCTCTCTTTTTGGTTTTTAGTCGGATTTCAATTGTACATCGACCCTCTTTTGTCAGGTGACGCACAAACATTATTGTAATTTCTTCGGTTTTAGGATTTAAAGTAAAATAAATCACCCAACTCAATGTTGAAATTCATCGATTTATATCTTTTCATTAAGTAAAACGATACTAAATTTCTATTAATCCTGATAATACATAGAATTCCTTTCCATTAAAGAAAAACGATACTAAATTTCTATTAATCATTGTTAGCCATAGAATGAAAACATGTTGTTATCTGAAGGTGACTGGGTTTGAAATCTACTTTTTATAAAAGCAATCTTAAATACACTAAACCAATAAAGGTCGACGTTTAATATGAAGCATTTCAATTTTCCACATTAATATCCTGTCATGATTTGAAAGATTAACGAGGTCCATTTTAATTCCAACGGATTTTTGAGATAATAGTAATGGCAGCGGATTAACATGGCTTAACGGTGATAAGACGACTTAGATTATAAAGTAGCTGCCAAATAATAGTACTATATTATTTATTAAATCATTGGTTTTGTTTATCCGTATACAAAAAAAGTCACATGAACACATTCGTTTGCGTTTTATTTTTCAGATTGTTACGAATTATTCTCGTATATGTATCTTTGGACTATGTATATGTATCTTTGGACTATGTATATGTATCTTTGGACTATGTATATGTATCTTTGTTATTATTAGTATTCTACAAAGGACCCAAAACATGCAAGGTATTAATTTCCTAAAATGCACACGCCATTTCAACTGTGTATTATTTATAGAGCTGAAATGCCCTGTGCATTTTGGGAAATGAATGCCTTGGGTGTTTTGGGTCCAGTGTAGAATACCCATCGGAGGGGAAATGAATACCTTGGGTGTTTTGGGTCCAGTGTAGAATACCCATCAGAGGGGAAATGAATACCTTGGGTGTTTTGGGTCCAGTGTAGAATACCCATCAGAGGGGGTATGTGCATGATAAACGAACACTTTGTTTCGATTTAAATCATTCATGATGTTTATTTAGAATATTTTCAGAGGTGCATATTTACGATAAGCCCTTACAGAAAATTTTAATACTGGTTGATATACCACGGTCACGATCAATTATCTGTCAGTTTTATTTGGAAACCACAAAATTGATTGAATTTAATTGTCATCCAGGGCACAATCGATACTATTTGTTCCTCCGTTGTGAAGAGTTTCTTTTGTGCACTTGAGCTATCCAGCAGCGAGGCCGTCTATAACGCAGTATAATGAATAAATTTGTATTGACAGACTTCAAAATTATATAATACATGTCAAGTTAAAACATTTTTGTTAAAAATATTTCCTTTTTCAAAAATTGTCAAGTATACTTATAAGGGTGCACGTTGAATACCTTTGACAATAAACTGAAAACTAGACCAGGAACAGAATATTTCTCTCAACACTCGCTTATTTAGCTCCTTTTGTATTGAATGCTGACTTTCATTTCCGTCTGTTAGACTTTGTATGTGTGTTGTTTCTTTCGATTATCTTATGAAGAAACTTTCCGTGTAAACAGTACTTTAGTTAACGAAAACAGTCCTAAACACTTTATTTTTCACTCGAAATAAATTCGTCTATTTCTAATTAGATTGGCTGAATTTATGTTTGATTTTTGTGATTCATGTGTGACTGCTTTTGTTTTCTTTAATGTTTCCTTTGACCACTTGTTGGGGACGGTTAGAATCACACAAAGCTCGTTTTTACCACCACATGTTTCATGTGCCTGTCCAAAGTTAGGATTTCTGGACATACGACTTGCATTATGTAAAGAAAATAAGTTAAAATTGTCTATACATTCTTACAAGGATACCACAAAGCAGCATATTAATGTTACGTTGTCCAACACCTAATTAACAATTTGGAACAATTTACAGGCAGTACCTATATAGCATTTTGCAGAAGATAAAACTGTGAACCTGCCCTATATGATCAAGTATCTATATATTTGAGAAATGAACAAAGTAAATTAAATGGCGTATTGCTACAGTCAGTTCTAAATGCATACATTTCTAACAATAATAGTGTTTACTTTCAGCGAGAACTATTATAGGTTTACGTTTCAGGGCGTTACATACAAGTCTCACCTTAACAATACGTTACCAGCCAAAACAAATACTTATTCTGTTTTATACTATTTTTAACATAGCCATTTCATATTTATATTTATACTTAGAGAACTACAAATTTATATTAGAGTAGCTTTTATGCTTATATAGTATAGCATATTTCAATTTAAACAGCGAAGAACATTAGTCTTGTCTTGTTTCAAGATTTAATAACTTTTACAGAAGACATATATTGAGTCTTAATGGTAAAACTATTAGAGTGTTGAAAATTAAAGTCATGACATGGGGGCTTTGTGACTTTTATGTTGTCATTGAACGGAAAAACAACCAATTCATGATATCACATACATTACGTCTAGAGGTTGTAATACTTTTTTTCTAAAACTGGATATTAGGATTTATTTGGTCGACTCATTTATTTTAACGCCTCGCCTTAAAACAAACGAGTCGACCAAATAAATCATAATATCAGGACTTGGTTCTGCGTATAACTTATAATATCAGGACTTGGTTTTGCGTATAACTTAAATTATCAGGACTTGGTTTTGCGTATAACTTATAGTACAACCTTGTAACCTTAAATAAATCTATAACCAAGAAATCCCTCTTTTTTAGAGGTTAAAAAAAATAGACTGATGTACATTCAATGCGACTAAGTATCTCCCAGCATTCAACAAGATATTTTGGTGGTCTTTTTCTGTAGGCAGGGGTAAAATTTTCTATGGGTTATGATAAAGTTTTCTATGGGTAAGAGTAAATTTAAAAGTTGTCACGAAGAAATGTATATGTTTGTCATGTTTTTGAAGCTAAATTTAACGCGCATTTAATACAATTTACATTTAAACTGAAAAAAAGTATAATAATTATTTCAGTCCCGGGTTATATATTAAAACAAATATGATTTCTAGCAATTCATTTATATATTTGCTCCAAATTAATTCGCATTTGATATAATTACGACATCAGTCTTTGTAAAATGTAAGGCCTAAAACTACCAACATTCGTACAAGTAATTATAATATACAATGAATTAATGTTGTATTTTGAAAGTTTAAACCGGAAACGTTAACAAGGCCACAAGCTAGTTTCCTGAACAGAAGTTGTCATGGTTAACCTTAACACAGACGTGTTTTGTACGGTTCTTAAGGATTTTAACTATTCCAGTCCTGTGTTGAATCAAAACGAATTTTTACATTTGTCCCTTGTTCAAAGTGAAGTTCAAATTATTACAAATACTGCATAAAAATCATTTTAATTAAAAATGAAGTAAAGGAGACGAGTAGCTTTAAACTATGATATAGTTGGTTAGATAACCTCGTCACAAAATGTATATACTATTACTAAATGTTGGTTACGAGAAATGTACGGCCGTTAGAGCATGACTTTCTGTGTGCGACCAGCTATTATCCTGGGACACATGATAGATACGATGAGGTGAATGTTATACCCTGAAGGCTTTCTTATAACCGGAGGTGTTTCAGTTGCACAAGGGGATGCTTCATAAGTTACACTGTGCAATAGAATAATTTATTTTAATGTGAACCATAATTTTTTATCTCACAAACTGATATTTCAAGGTTTGACAATAACTATGCTTTTCTGGCTAAATGATCTCGAAAACATAAAATATATATTGATTCCATCAACACCAAGACAAGTAGATTTAATGGTTCTGTCATTAAATATGAACTGAGGACACGGAATACATAATGCACAAGTATAAAAAATGTACAGAATTTGGTTTGTTCTACATAATTACAAATAAATATATAATTCTGCCATGTAGAAGTGGAGACCTCTAGATTTGTAAATTCCCCTGGTTTTCTCTTGGTTGGAGTGCAGTCTTTCTGACATTTACCCCATATCTTTTCATTGTCATATTATTGTATCTGTTGATAGTGTTTGATTCTATTTGTCCCATAGTTTAAAGATTAAAAAGATATATTTACACGAAAGAGCCTGATTGTGATGCACATAAACTCGAGTTTTCAAAGAAATGACCAAATATAGTTACACTGCACTAGACGTACTTGATATGAACATCACCTCGTGTAGTGTAAAATTCATACGGACTGGTTGTCTTGTTCGTGCTGTATTTCATATGTAAAACTTCGCATTCTTCCGTACAGTATTTTAAATGATATCAATGTAAATGTCTGATACGGAGGCATATCTTCTCTATTATATATGAAACCATTATTTTTGGTGCTTCATTTGTTAAAGGTATTACTTAAATAACTTCGCTGTATTTTGAACATCAATAATATGTAGACTTTGAAAAATGACCATTAAAATACTAATTTCCCTCATCGTGTTGAAACCAGACTTTCTTTTTGTAACCTGCTCCACTATCTGACTAAACCATTTTTTCTGTCAGACGTTCAGCGCCGATTAATTTTGAATAAAACTTTCCAAGTAATTAATAACCTTTCAATTTAATGTTAGATATAATGAATTAAATGGTTAAAAATGTGGTTAATTAAGTTAGTATTTTTGCATGAACATTTCTTTTTGATTTTTGTCCTCAATATGGTGCTACAAGTCTAAGAACTAAATCGGTTGCCCGTGAAAGCGATCCGGGTGGTGTTGAATTCCATAACATCCTAATTGCCGTGCTTCTTTAAAATAATATTTAAGTACTTTGTGTGGTTAGATTTTCATTTTTTCCCAAAATTACCCAAACAAAATCATTATAAAAATTTAAAAAATATTGGGATCAGAATATAATGTTAGCTACTTGAATTTCGTTGTATTGTGAATTAAATAAAAAAAATAAATAATGGAATCTCTGATCTTTAACTGATTTATTTGTTACAAAATGACTGTGCATGTTCATTTCTTTAGAATGTATCAAAATGTATCCGATGACACTGATACAAGACGATCACCATGACTGAAATTTGTTTGAAGAACATCTAGTTTAATCTTTTCATTGTCGTATTATTGTATCTGCTGATAGTGTTTGATTCTATTTGTCCCATAGTTTAAAGATTAAAAAGATATATTTACACCAAAGAGCCTGATTGTGATGCACATAAACTTGAGTTTTCAAAGAAATTACCAAATATTGTTACACTGCACTAGCTAGACGTTCTCGATATGAACATCACCTCGTGTAGTGTAAAATTCATACGGACTGGTTGTCTTGTTCGTGCTGTATTTCATATATAAAACTTCGCATTCTTCCGTACAGTATTTTAAATGATATCAATGTATATGTCTGATACGGAGGCATATCTTCTCTATTATATATGAAACCATTATTTTCGGTGCTTCATTTGTTAAAGGTATTACTTAAATAACTTCGCTGTATTTTGAACATCAATAATATGTAGACTTTGAATTCTACGAATTCTATATTTATATGACTAATCTGGCCTACACTGCTTAACTTTGTTCAATATTCAAACTTGTAGAACCCTATGAAATTCAGTTGGAGAAATGCAGTTACTAGGAACATTAGAAGTCAAATGGGAGTTAGATTTCGAAGATAACGTTCGGGAGTTTTCTTTAAAAATTGTTATAGAGTTGTTAGTAAGTTCTTTCTTGATAAAAAACCCTACCTATACTACTGGACCTTAGATCTGCCTAAGTCGAAACAAGCATGGTCCGTATTTGGTTTAAGGAATCATGCAAGGTTTGCAAAAATTGTGGCATTCTGTAAAAATGATTTTGACAGATTCAAGGTTATTTTACATCCAGTTCATGTCAACCTATTTCTCAACGTATAGATTCCTTTCTTGAACTATGTTAAATATGTCCACAGACCATACTTCGTATTTAGGACATCGTGTTATATAAATCTGTGTCAAACCGACGTTTATTACCTGGAATTGTCACCTGCTTATGAGGTGTATTGCTAATTAATAGTTTTTTATCACGCATGATAATCAAATTAATTATAGTCATTAATCGTCTGGTAATAAACCACATGCGTTGTACTTATATACGGGATAAAATAATGTTTTACAATTTCTTTGACCGACAAATATTTTACTGCCGCTTTGACCGACAACTTGCACCTTGGTTTGTTCGTGTAAAATATGTGTCTCGATACCTAGACTTCCATTAAAAGTACATGACCTTTTGGGATTGGGCATGCATGACCTTTTGGGATTGGGCATGCATTTTATAAAGAATTTTTTTCATTTTTAACGACAGTATGCCATGTACCATTGTTACTTTATCTAAGTCTGCAGATCTTGTACTGCAGTAGTAATAGCACACCAATGGAGAAGTTTTTTTTAAATTCCAACCACGGGGCCCTCTGTGTGCATATGAATTACTAAAGTTATTAGGACAAGTATTTTTACCCTGCATGTTTGATGAAGGTCAATCTAGAAAAGAGTTTTATAATAAATAATACTTTATTGCAAATTACACTCATATGGGTCAAGCAACACAAATACATGTACACAAATTTTATACACAGTTAAAATTGGCTTTTGAATATTTGTTATAAACATATGTAGTATGAGAACCGTGTCTTGTTGGCATATATTTTATATTTTTTTCTTTTTAAAAAAAGTAACACTTAACTCAATGTAAAACCAATATACATTGTTGTAGCATTCTTGATAAAACTAAATCTCATTCCTTCGTTTATTTGATGTCTTCACAGTTACCGATATTCAACAGAAATAAGTTATTAGATTACAAAATATATTCATTTTCAATGGTAGCATATTCATTTATTTTCTGGTTTACATTCAAGTTTTGTGCGTAAAATGAAATCCAGTAAGATTTAATTTCAATACATATTGTAGCAGTCATTAAATTGATACAAAAATAAGCACACATGCAAAATATGAAATTAAGTAATGATATAGAATCAGAGATTACACAGTATTGCACGATTTTTTCCCGAACTTTTGCAGATTTCAATTACATGACGAAAACTTGAATTTGTACCGGGTTATAAAATGTAACTCCTTAGTATATGCAAGCCAGATTATGATAAAGTGATATTTCCAAGCTGTTGAAATTGATACTACAAACCTGTATTTTCTTCCTCAATTTTATGCACCCATATCAGCAAGGATATCACCTTGACAAAACCTTTGAAACAAGAGTCGAACTGGAAACCTTGTTTTGGCTTGCTATGAACATCATCGTTTTGAGACAATTTTGTGTCTATACGTGTTTTCAAGACCTGGGATTAAAAAGGCACGTGTGTTTTGATCCCAGTCAAGACAAATTACTTTCCTAAAAAGACATTTTTGTCTCAAGATATCCGACACTGGAGTTCATTTGCGATATCATGGGTTAACGTCTCTGAGCTCCCCATAGGCTCTGCAAACACAACCTTTGTTTGAAATGAACATTTGCCCATTAAGTTGGAGTTAACTGATAAATGGCGGAAGAATATCATTTTATTGATCTTGAAAGAAATTTGCTGTTGCGTTCCCATAGGACAGAAGCAGTATATGATATACAGTACATTCCCAGTAGGAAAGTTGCAGTATATTGGTATACAGTGTATCTCTTGGTTATCAGTTTAAATTATTTACATTTCTAGTAATATCTAATTGAACGATTGTCAAGAATGTATAATTTATCAGTTATAATCCCTGGTGTCAGGACTAATCTTACAAACGTGTTAAGTTGGACCTTGGCTAACTGATACTACCCCAGTATTGCGGAATGCTTCTAAAAGTGGACCGGTACTTTTTATCTCTGATTCTTTCTTTGTGGTAGTTAATATAAAACCTTGACAGCCAAATATAAACTGAATATTTTGTAACTGTTTGCATGCCGTGACCAGAGAATAAAATATAAAAAACACAGACAGAAAGATAGTGGCGTTTTGTTGCATAGTAGAGTTAAGATGGTCATCACCGAAAAACAGATTTTCAAGTGCTCAGTATGGCGAACTGTACATGTAAAGCGTATTCAGAATTGTGAATAAATCTGTTCTTAGTATGGTAACTAAATTAAACTTTAAACCCGTTGTAAGTACTGTATCATAACCTAATATAAACCAGTAAACCTGTTTTGGTGTGGTAAACTGGACTGTATCAGGCCTTGTCACAGGATCCGCGGATTGATTTGTAGATATATGCTTTATCTTGTCGGCCGAAGTTAGTGTTCTTAGATCGATTTGAATTTGGATAGATTTATATTTCTGTTTTTTAGCCTTAGAACGAATACCTAGTGCTTTAATTGGGATCTTCCTGTGCTGTTGAATTTAAAAACAGAAAGTTACAAACTGAAGGGACAACCACTAGAGTGAGATACATATATCATTCCAGATACATTTCGTCTATCACAATAAGTACATCTTGTTTTTGTCTGCATGGATATTTTTTGCGTAAGGTCGGTTCGGCGTGCTGTTGTTCATTTATTTACTCTTTTATACATTCATACGGTTGTCAATACTTTCTTTATTTATCTAAATTTAATACAACTTCCGATTGCAAAAAATATATTTAAAAAAATAGGAAGCCAAAGCAAATAATATTTATGAAACACCAAAGAAATTAATAGGATTACTACCCGTACTGGTGTGGTCGTGACTTCATTGATCACGGACTACACAGACAGATATTGTCATCTTGGAATGTTAATCCTCGTAAAGTAATTCGGTTTTAAAATGTTTCAAATTTCATGAATGGTTTCGTACTGTGTGCTTAATTTACCGTAAAATATATATGTTTGACGTCGGCAACATGCTTCAGCATAGACTCATAGGGGCAAACCTTCGTATAATTAAAAGAGATACTGTATTTACCTGCACATATAAATTCTTTGCGGTTTTCGTTCCTTTCACCATGGAGCTGTTTTTTATTGGTCAAGTTGTTCCTAATGAGGCCAAACGAACAAAGATTTGTTCAGTCTTGTGACCTAATTGTTTTTTCCATATGTCCGGTTATGTTTACCAAAAATATCAGTTTAAGTGGTTAAAAGGAAACAACTATATTTTAATTCCGTTGGTGCCATGCTAAATTGCTAAAAATAGATTATAATTCCTTCTGAAAAGAGAAAGGAATCGTAAATTTTTAAAAAGCTTGAATCAGGGTGTAGTTTTGACCTTAAAATACTCCTAAGTTTTCACCAATTATACGACAAGTGAAAAGGAAGCCAGAACGTTTTAATTAACTCAAATCATGCAACCAAGTGGTCCTCGGTACAAAGATAGTTTGTTAAATTGTCAACGACATAACGATTTAAGTAATTCGATATCACACATTACAAAGTATAAAGTTAAATAAAATATATAAACAAACAAAACGACCTCGTGTCCTGATTTAATACTTTCTGTGTTGATTATTTAATTGATTTCTCGCTTTTCTTCACAATTAATGAAACATTTTACAGTTTTTGATTTATCGATAAGATAAGAATTTATTCTTTTAACCAACACATCGGAAGAACTGTTAATTTTACTAGGATAGTAAAAATCGATAAAAATATGTTTGTCACGACATCCCAACGGTCCGGTTCTGAGGTCCAGTAATTAACGATAGCGTCAACAGGGGGATTTCCTCCGCATCCAGTTAGTTGTAAAATCTCGACTCTCATTCATCAGTTTTGACAGACAACAGAACGTCTCTATAATCTCTGGTGTCCTGTAAAGGCATGGGGCTTGGAGCATCATCTCATCATAACAAAAATTTTGTTGAGACTTGAGACTTGAACATTGAAGACCCATCGTTCTTTTTTGATAGTTATGTCCTTTGAACGGCTTGTACTAATTAAATAGTACAGTCTACAATTTGTATGATTCAAACCATGTAATTCTTGTTATCTTGTATTGATGGGGCTATCTTGTCTCAGCCTGCCCTGATAGAACTTTCATGCCACAGTGATATTTCGATTGCGGTACCCACTGTTCATGGTTTAGAGTTAACAAGTCCACCAAACCACTAAAAACCGGTGTCAGATGTTTGTACAAGAAAATAGCAATAAAGAGTAAAATAATCACATTTCAACTATAACAGTAAATTATAGCCTCTTGATTGAACCGGTAATTAAGACTAGCTGACCATCAGTTATGGATGTACTCCAAATTTGGTAAAACATAAACAAATATTTCTTATAGGACAGAATGGCAGTCTTTAAATGATTTTTATAACATCTGCCTGGTTTTTACAAGTTACTCTATAAGTTTCTGTATATTTTATGTGTTTCCCTCATTGACAGCATTTTTTACACACCAAGTGCATTTAAACGAAGATAAAGGGAAAAGGTTGCATTTCTGGCATTCCATTCAAGTTAACTCATTCCGGGGACCGCCATTAAAACAACATGTGACATATTTCAAAATATTTAATATCGGCCAATCTACAACCGGAAAATGAACCATTATGATATAAAATTTCTATTAATATAATTTCTATAGGATTTCAGAATAAATTTGACCCCTGAAGTGCCGACCAAGTTAATCGGCTATTGATAGAAAAATCATATTTATATAATTGCTTAGTTGCTAGTAAATATTTCAGTGGTAGATTAAATAGACTTCAATCGACTAGTTAATTAGGAGAGAATTTGTATCAGTATTTAAATTTTGTATAGGTTACAGTGATAGGAGATTGATTTAAAGGGGTGGAATACACAGTCAATAATACCATACATATATCCACATTTAAATGAAATTATTTCATTAGATAAGGGGAAAGTATCAAAGAAAGTTTAGTATTTTGAGGAGGATAAAAAAGAAAAACTAACAACTTTGACGTACAATAAAGTAATAATTTTGAGCTCGGAATGAGGATGCTTGAAATAGGCAATCAGAAGGGGAGTCAGTGGTATTTCCCGGAACATGGGGTTCTATTTTATGGTGAGTATTTTTATACCTATCAATATTTATCAGAAGTGATTATCATACTTTTCTTAGCACAACATCAAGATTTTGTAGCTTGTAAGGACATTTTTCGACTTTTGTTCATATGATCCACATTAAGTTTTGGTTTTTCGGTAGTTTGAGATTACATTATAGTTCCGTTCACATCAATTTTCTGTTGATTTATTATAGTGTTTAAACTTCAAAAACTACATTAATTTATAGAAATTTCAAAAAGTGTTTTGAATCAACAGATGGCAAGTTCTGTTACTCTTAGTTTAAGAATGATATAGAAAATGCATCATTTTTTAACTGACTGTTTATCTATGTTTATATATTGTATAATGACCGTTACGCCTTTTTGTGAGAAAACACACAGCGCCTACAATATTTGTTCAAAACAACCTTTTCAATAAATTCCCATTTGTCAAATTAATTGTCTTCTTGTTTGTGTTTTTCATCCGTCTTTCCCTTTTATCCATTTGGTTACGGAAAAAATATGACTTAATTTTCAATACCATAGGCTCTGGTGCTCCACGCATTATAAGGCACATCAGTATTATTGTGTATGGACATAAATATAATTTTATGTCTAATTTGTGACAAGCCATTTCAATACAAATCATATAA
>JAULBM010092680.1:0-19288 GCA_032357055.1 Geukensia granosissima | reverse complement strand
GGATAACTTACCATCTACCTGACAAACAAGCCCCCTGACATGTATCAATACCTACTTAACATGTTACATTTCAGCTAAGATAACCATATATCTGACAAACGAGAAGTCACCCACTGTCCCCCTGACATGTATCAACACCTCCTTAACATTTTACATTTTAGCTAGGATAACTTACCATCTACCTGACAAACAAGAGGTCCCCCACTGTCCCCCTGACATGTATCCACTCCTCCTTCCTCATAGCCTGCACATATCATACGTGATGAAATAAACCCTGTTTTATACAAACTCCTACATTTACTGTCACTCATCAGGGGAACTTTCTCCTTCCTTAAAATATTAGGGCTAACTGGATTAAAAGAAGAAATTGGCAATTATTCATTGATTTAACTTACAAGAAATCGAAATATACATTTATGAAAATAAAAAGAATTTTATTCTGAGTATTAAGCGTAATAACTAATTATTATGTTTTTCATACTACAAAACAAAGACTTCCTTCTTTAAAAAATGGATGCCTGTCTGTCTATAAGTCTATGAGGAAAATACTGATAAGACCATATAATAGCCCACATAGACTTACAGTAAAAAAATACAGTAATGTGTCAATTGGGCAATTCTGCACAAAAACAGTACTTAATTTAATAAAAGAAAGATGACTAATAGGTTCTCATATAAGTGTTTATTTTTGTTACATCTGAAACATCAGAAAACCAATTAATCACTAAGTCTATGATATGACACCCACCTCCATATTCAGTTTTCCCCCACCCTGATATATGACAGAGTGTGCCTGGTATGTAGGGTGTGTCCATGTTGGGCAGGCAGGCTGGTTGGACGTAGTCATTAAATGTGATCCCATCACCATCAATTTTTATCAGAGCAATGTCATAATCGTAGGTACCAGCTGTAAAGACAATTTTTTACATTTATCTCTAAACATTTTTATGTAGGCATATCCATACATATAGAATATAGGACGTTTTGTATCTTGAACTAACTTTATCACGGAAAATGTTCAGTGAGCCCGTAGGGCAAACTGAATATTTTATCATGATAAAGTCAGTACAAGATACAAAATGTCCTATATTCTTTTTATCTGTAATTTTACATAAAAAAATATTCTCGAGCTGAAAATGTCACAATTTACATCATTTAACACAAGATGTACTTCATTTCAACGTATGACAACAAGACGTCGTTCAGTTTTATGAATGGCATCGGATCTATTTCATTCATAAAAAGACGCGCATGAAGACAAAGCACGCGACGTAAATGCTTGACAACGTGATGTATCCTTCACTACAAGCCGATAATTTTTTTATCTGTGCCAGTAGACCTGCACAGGAATTATCAGTCAGTACAGATCAAAGGGAATTGCCGCAAATTACCGATAAAACAAAATATCGGCTAAAAGGCTAAATTCTTAAGATATAAGACGGCTCATAAGTACTGCATGTATGACGAACATATTCAATATATGTAAGTTACGATCACCCGTAACCCTTACGACCATTTATGATTTCATGATTTTCATGTTTAGGGTCTGTTCACAATAGGTTTTACTTAATCTGAATAAACTTGATCCAGATCAACATAAGTTAGTATACGGGTAACCTGTTGCGTTCACACTAGCGTTGGGTTTTTGGCTTAACTTTATCCGAATTAAGTAGCATATGGGGACAGTTCAGTTGTTATTTCTCGGGAGGAGTCGGGAGGAGGGGTCGTGACGTCACAGATGACTTCACCGGAAGTCACGTGGACCGGAAATGACGTCACCGGAAATCGCGTGACATGACATCACCGGAAGTCACATGACGTCATTTATGACGTCACTGGACACCATTGTTTTTCCAGTGCTTTTTGGTTTTTCGGGAATTCTCGGGTATGTTCGTTGATGTTCAAGATCTCTCGGATGTTTTGGAGGTGGGGGCGAAGTAGGAGTTAAGTTTGGTGCATGCGCGACGGAAGCACGCAATTTTTACCCGCGCTTTCTCGTTTTTTCGGGAATAGTCGGGTATGTTCGTGCATGTTCGAGATGTCTTTGGTAAGCCTTGAAGTAGAGTTTTGCGCAAGCGCGAGCAAATGCGCGCCATTTTTCCCGCGGTTTTTTTGGTGTTTTTCATCATATTGTATGTTTAGACTCTGGTGTGATGGTATGAGGGCAAAGCCCTTGAAATAGACTTCTTCGCATGCGATCTTTTCATTTTTGTCGTTGTTTTCAAGGGGATATTACTCTATTTTCCGCCTTTTTTCCGACATTTTTTCCCACAATTTTTGTGGTGTTTTTCATCCTATGGTATGGGTGTTTACTGTTTGGACTCGTTCTCGGTTGTTATGGTTATAGAATCGAAATTGAAATCGACTTTTTAGTATATTCGACTGTTTTCGGTTACCTTCTTCATACAGAGACCCTCCTACTATCGCACATATACAACGGACTCTCATCCTCCTCCCACTCGCTTCCGCTCGCGCATGCACAGTAGTCTTTTCCTAGTACAAGGGCTTCGCCGTCATACCATAACATCCGAAAACGAGTCCAAACTACTATAAAATATGATGAATAACACCAAAATCCGAAAAAGAGCGGGAGTTATGTCCCCTTGAAAACAAGCACAGAAATGGAAAGATCGCTCGCGCATGCGCAGAAGTCCACTCTTCATATAAGGGCAACGCCCTTACACCCATAACACCCGAGAACGAGTCCAAACACCCATACCATATGATGAAAAACACCAAAATCCGAAAAAGCGCGGGAAAAAATGGCGCACTTCCGCTCGCGCATGCACAGAAATCCACCCCAAATACAAGGGCTTCGCCCTCACATCAAAAACATCCGAGAGATCTCGAACATCCACGAACATACCCGAGAATTCCCGAAAAACCGAAAAGCGCGTGAAAACGTTGGCGTGTAGTGACGTCATACATGACGTCATGTGACTTCCGGTGACGTCATAGACGACGCCATTTCCGGAGGTTAACTTCCGGTCCACGTGACTTCCGGTCCACGTCACTTTCGGTGACGTCGCGCCCCCTCCACCTGACCTCCACCTGAAAAATCCGCGCTGAAATGCACCCATATACTACTCGTGTCATTGTGCGATTGAGATATTTACAGTATCTATTGTTTGTCAGATTTTTTTATTGCAAGAGTATAGTTTCTGAATAAAATTAATAGTAGAAAGAATATTAATATATGAAGTTGTTAAATCTCTTAAATATAAACTTCTGCTTTATACTTTAAAGCCTTTTAGCAAGTTCAGTATTTCTTCATATACATGCAAATGGAATGGCTTAAATGGTCTTTGTACAATATCATGGAATGTACATAAATTGAGGACAGATCCACCTTAATGGCGAGTTCTTCAATAACAAACAACAAAAGTTAATGACGGACCTAAGTCGGACAAAATATAATACAACCTTTTCGATAAACCTTTAGTATTTAGGCACTGACCGGTTTCTCATCTGGGGAAAAGAGGGCTCGGATTTTTTTCAAATTGGTCTTACATTGTTGAAAATATTTTTTAGCTAACCTCTGAGATAGTTACGCGAACATATCATTAGTTTAGTGCGTAAACTAAATGTGCGACTATAAATTTCAAAAAGAAATTTTCACCAAAAACCCAGTCCCCCGATAACAAAATGGTCGGTTCTTTATTAATGTTAATCTGACGCATTAACAGAGGGAAAATTATGTAGACGTTAATGCATCTGCAAATTCAATTATTTTATTTTCTTCCAATGCAATGTGTGATGAAAACAATAACAGTTGATGTTTGCTACTCTGTTTAAAAATAAAAGGTTTCCAAAAATTTGTGATGGTTTTTGAGCCCTTGTATACTGGAATAAAATTATGAGAAAAAAATGATGGGTCTGTGTCCTTGTTTACGGAGATCTGCGCATTTGAAAATTTGGCGGTTTCTCTGGATTTTTCTTAGGTTTTGGATTAGTATGTTCTTTATATCAAAACCAAGTAATAACAGGAATTTCCTAAAAATTTATCAAATGACATTATAAGGCATGTTTAAACGAAATATGAAGAGAAAAGTGGGGGTCACTGTGCAAAAATTATTTGTGCAATAAAATAGATAAAACTAATGGAGTTCGAAATTCAAACAGCAATGGCTGCCGGAATAAGAGCAGCTAACATCCTTAAGAGTATGGGATATTCTACCATGCCGTTTTTCTCCTAATAGACATGGGTTAATTTTGATAATATATTTATTTAAGGAATGTACTCACTTTCCGATTTATTTATCCGGTATTATGTTTTGGGTCGTTTAACGCTGGAACATAAACCGCTTCGCAGTTTATTTAGCGTAAATCTACCTAAAGTACATAAGTATAAATAAATCGGAAATTGAGTACATTTCTTATAATATAATTTTTAACCTTCCCTTGTCTTTAACAATCTGCGGAAAAAATAAACTTGATGTTGGGATTATTTTGAACGACGTCAAAATGACGTCACATCCGTGAGCAAGTTAGTTTATACAGGATCAGACTGCTTGCTTATCCACATTTTTTTCTTAAACAAATTGGGTATCGAGATCTAATTACGAAATCCCATATACCCCTAAAGTTAAATTGTTGTTGGTTAACAATGTCAGAATTAACAGAGTTCTTTAAATTAAATATGTCAATATAAGCACAGCATATCAGCCATGAAAGAGACTAAGTAGTGTCCACGTGAATTGTTGACAGGGAAGGTGATGATTGGTTACGACATATAAAGCGTTTATGCGTTTAAGTGTTCTGGATGGACCTTATTGGAGAGAACAAATGAAAAAAACAGTACTCTACCCTTCGTCCGGAGTAATCACAATTCACTCTTCCCTACGTGACAAACTTGCTGAAGAAGAAACGAGTGAATAAATCTCTAATATGCAAATTTCTCATAAATTAATGAGTTGTTTATGGTACATATCAAGTTTGTTTACTTCTGTGTATGCTTGTGGTAACCATACCTTGTGTTATTTGAAAGAAAATCGACATCTTATGTGCATATTGCAGCAAATGGACCCCGAACGACGGAAATGTCTGGAGTGTTTGAGGTAACTATAATGGCTCTAGAAAGATACGACTAATGTCAGAACACAGGGTTATCATCGAAGTGTTCCGTGGTATATTTGTTTTGGACCACTGTACACCTTCAATATGAAAAAAAATGTGATAACTTACCTCCGTGTCTTAAAAAAACCGACAAAAACGTCTCTCACCTACGAAAAAAACTACTCTTACGCGCTTTTTCGGTACGCTACCAAAGTAACGTTTATACGCGATGATCTGATGTAACTGATGTCTAATTTAAAATTGTACTTCTACTAGATCCTTTATAACTATAAGATATAATGGGTGGTTCGATGTTATCAAAATATGGAGGTATAAGATTTTGAACGTTTGTGTCATTAAATATACTAGATAAATTTATCAAATCAATACCTCGGTTGATGAACTTAATACGTAAAAAATGTCTTTTATGATCGTCCTGTTTATCTCTACGAGGGAACAGTCTATAAGGTAACAAAAACGGCTGTAATTACATACCCGTAGCCAGGGGGGTTCGAGGGGTTCGGACGAACCCCCCTTGAAAACCAATAAGCACTGTTAAACTCGCAATTTAGACTGAAGTCTGACTATTAAAGTCTAAAAACCAGAACTTTCTGAAATGCAAAAACATTGCCAGATAATGGTCAGATTGAAAAATTTTGCACCATATACCCCAGACCCTGGCCGTAAAGTCGATTTGCGAGTTAACGTAACCCCCCCCCCCCCCCTTGAAAATTTTTGGCTACGGGCATGTTTCAACTAATGTAACGATTTTCTTCTGTTCCTTTAGTATCTTCAAGAAAGGTTTAGAAAGTGTGCAATTATTAACCGTTAGAAAATTCATTAGGAAAACGTTGTTTTATATTACAAAAATAAATATTAGATTATGTTATACTTTCCTAAAATAGCAGATATGATGGCAAAATTGTCAACTATACATCCAAATTACAAATGATCTTAATCGCCATTCATTTGTCTAGTTACATCATGTCCAGTTTGCTTTCTATAATTGGTATATATCTATATTTAGAACTAAAGGTGAACACAGACTGTTGCTTTTCCAGATCTGGTTTCATTTCAAATAAAAAAGACAACATCATGAATTAATTACTTTTCTATCTGATTTTGAAATAAAAGAGCATTGATTTTAGTTGATTTTCATCTAAAAAGTAATAAAATACTGGGTTTGGAGTGGTAATTGCGTAATTCCATGATACCAATCTTATAAATACTCAGGACAAATTTACGTCGTTTGAAATCGAGAAAATAAATTAATGTACATTTAGTTAAGTCACATCATGTAATATCTGGTGTATTGAGAAACTACATGATAAAACAGTAGAGATATTGAGCGCCTAAAGGAGTGGACTGTAAATTAAACCCTGTTGAGGATGTCAACGTTCGATTTAAACAGTCTCTCCAAATGGATCTGGTTGCTTCAAAGTTTAGGTCGGTTGATTTCACAATTTGATATATATCTGCGGCATTGTTGTTCACCGTTGACAGGAATGGGTTAATTGTTTCGAAATAGGGTTTCAGGTTTTTTCTCCACCTCTACTCTTCTCAACGTGTGTTTACAAAGTCGAGCATTTTGATATTTTCAAGTTTTGCAGTTGCGAGGCACATAATTCTTGATTGACCGATTTTTTTCAGGTTTAATTTATATTTAAACGAAATAATATGGAATATATGACAACGAGATACAATCCACGTATTAATTAAGTTTATAACAAACAATGAAAGTCAAATTTATCTACGTGTAGAGCGCCTTTTTATTTACAAAAAAGTATCGTCATTAGACTAGGGGCCAAACAAAGAAAGATCAGTTAAAAAACGAATTTCATTACATTCATGGATTTAATTAGATGTACAGTTCTTGACATAATAAATGTTGATAATACTTGAAAGAGATAACCTGTTATTTTTCAAACATACATTTTAGTAGCCGAAAATAAATAGGAGAAAACATTTCAAGCTCGGTGAATCCGTTTGACGACCTCCACACAGCACAAAAGAAAAACTCGTTAATTTATTTAAATGTGCACGTATTACCGAACAAGTTTGTCTTTGCTTTGTGGGCATGCAACATCAAATCATTTCAGGAGATTTGTCAGCATACTTGTTCGATATCCTTACGCGCATTAAATCATTAAATTGAAATTATGAGAGAGAGAGAGAGACCGTCCGTTTGAATGTTATTTTATTGCCTGCAGAACCAGAGATTATGATCTGCATGATGACTGTAATTAAATTTGAATTATTCAGCGTTTTTACTGCTAAGACTTATGAATTTCGAATTTGAACTTTGATGGCAGCCAAAGAATCATATCTGTGAAAATCTGTCCTAAATATATGTTAATTAAAATATATGTTATGCAGTGGAAGTAATATACATTATACTTTCATGGTTCTGCACATATATTGAATGCATCGAATATTAAAATTTGAAAAGTTCGCGGATAACATTCATTAATTTTGATACTCAGGAGGTTAGAAAAAAAATCGTACCCTATTGAATTTAAAAATTACATATTATAAGAGACGCACATAACTACTAGACGACTGACATCTTATGCAGTAAAAGTTGTTTAATTTAATATATTTAACATTTCCCCTTGAACTTTGGAAACAAGAATGACCTATGTCGTCACCTCTTTTGATCTTTGCGGATTGGAGCTGCTATATAGGCAGTTAATCAAACCGTAAACTGGTCTAATTTGTCATTTTCGTCCCTGCAAAACGGATTCAGGACGTTAGGATCGTTTTACATATTTAAAAAAAGTTATAGAAAGTCATATACAGTATGTCAAAAGCGAAGCATAATCAATTTCAATTTCATTTTACCAATTGAAATTTATATCATAGTAAAACATTTTGCACGATGATTTTATTTGATCAACATACAAAAAGCTTTCTACCTTACTTTATAAACAAAGACAATACTTGCATTGGTAAAACGTTGTCATTTGTTCGTATTTGCATCTTGAAGATATGAAATCAACAATTAAGTGTGAGTGATGTCTTCCGTCATGAAAATTTTTATTTCTTACTGAAGTTATGCCATCCATTATTTGAACTCCGTTTATTTGAAGTAAATAAAGTCCATTTTACTAACTAGTACTTGAAATGTTTATTCTGTCTAGTCGTTTTTTTTTCGCTTCTCACCATTAACATGGATTTTGAAACACGTCGAACAAAATTATGTCTTGGGTTTACCCATTGTTTTCGAAAATTCAGATCATGATAAGTATAAATGTAATAATTCTTTAATTTTATAAATGTACCAAAGTCGATTGAAATTATCTTAAGAATAGCCTTTAAGGTATTTAATTTGAAAAAATATTATATTTTTCAAATGAAACTGATTTGTTGGTTGTGCAAATGTGTTCGTTTTTATTATTTATGTACTATATTATAAATGTTGGTAATTTTGCCAATAGTATTTGGTATATTAAATATGAGCAACAGTGTTACTAAAACAACTTTGAATATTGTACACATAATTTCGAAAATGACCTTGTTGCAGAATATATTTTTGGGTAAGTCAAAATTTGCCAGTATCCAGGTGTTAATGAGAACAGTTTTTGCTTTAAATCTTTACTTTAAGTGAATTGAAACATTGCAAGTCCAGCAAAAACATGTAGGAGAGATTTTGAACAAAACGGGAAGAAACAAAAAGACAATAAAAAGAAAAATCTCAGAAGATCGAACTCCTTCATCAAACAGTAGTAGGAGTAGGTGTTTAGGAATCTTTAACACTCTCTGTTAGACTTCATGTCAGTATAGGAAACTAAAAGAAATTATAAAACTCTACAACACTCTCTGTTAGACTTCAGGTTAGTATAGGAAACTAAAAGAAAATATAAAACTCTACATCTTTAAAACATAGTAGAGCTATCACATGTTTCCAAAATCAGTTCAAGCAGAGAAAATGTGTCCTAAAACTAGAATAAATCTTGCTCTGAGGATTCACTAATTTTACTCATAAACCTTCATACCTTGGGACCCTTTGATTAATGTGAGTTTCTAGTTTTGACTTGATTAGAAAAAGACCAGCCATTATTTCATTGGTGTAAAACAGGTATAATTGGTTATTATGTGGCAAAATTAATTAAATTGCAATATATAAGTCATAGAAAGCATATAAAGAGGGCTTTCATGTCTTTGTTTAGGCTCGTCATTCCTGGTACCTGCACACAACTTGATAAAGACAAATCTGCCACCATCGTTAATCAGTCTGAATGCCGACCAACTGTTAGATCTAGCGTTTAGGCTTCAGTATTTCCTGAACCGAAACATGAATAAGCTGGTTTGGAAATCCTCAAAAAATCACCACCCTAAAGTGGTCATGATGATCTTTGAGCGGAGCAACGACAACAAGCCGGGTACCCAAGCAATACAAACCTCCGGGATTTAGAGTCTCCGATAATCACACCAAAATTAGCAACATCAAATAGTTCTCAACCTCCTTATCTCAAAACTTCAGCCATAGAGTGCCTACCAACCATTCTACTGGACAACTCAGAATCACAAAACATTAAAGTAACCAGTTATCCGTCATCACCTGCATAAACATCCCACTCAACTTCTGCAAAAACGACATCCAACCAAATACCAACCATTGATATAAACCAAAACAATACAGAAAACGAAGCTTTTGTTTACGAGTTAATGAAAACGGCTTCCTTAAGATGTTATCAAGGACAATTTCTAACAAGACAGGGCACATTAAAACACTGAGTCCAATCAGGGACAGTCCAACTGAGAGCATTAAATTGCTTGGCAGAACTATAATAACCACCCGCCACTACCATCATTGAATAAATTTCGGGGTGTCATGAATTGGCAAAAGACCTTTCTATGTTAGGTCCTTCTCTGTCAAATTCCCAACATTCAGATTTTAATATCCAAATACTTACCACTATATGGTATTTTATTTTAGCACAACACTTTCTAATTCGAAGATGTGGCATGATTGTTCATGAGACAGCCATCCATCAAATGACAAGCGAAATT
The DNA here is from genome assembly GCA_032357055.1 of Geukensia granosissima. Lineage (NCBI taxonomy): Eukaryota > Metazoa > Mollusca > Bivalvia > Mytilida > Mytilidae > Geukensia > Geukensia granosissima. The sequence continues at coordinate 9,220 of JAULBM010092680.1, read as the reverse complement.
AAACTTCTACAGGTCCCATTACAATCTTCAATTACATCATAACGGAATTTGTAAACCCCCCCCCCCAAAAAAAAAAAAAGAAAATGTGAAGTGAAATTACTGATAAAAAACGACAACTGACAACAAGAAATGGCTATTTGAAAAAAACGACAACCACTGGACTACAGGTTTCTGGCTTGGGACACGTACACTAAGTATTGACTGGGTTAAACCAGTTTGTAAGCCTAACCTGGGACACTGGTGTAACAAAACAACAGCAATAAAAACACACGAAAAAAATCGGTTGAAAAGGATTTAAAACTACGGTGTCAACAAAAACACATCCAGTTGGATTTAGTGTTTAATTATCATTAGAAGACAAAGAAAACATTGTTATAACAAATATGATGTCATGATGATGTCACAAGCATTTCTACACTAACATATTGAACAAAAAGGTCATTTTGCCAATAGAATTTGGTAAATTAAATATGGGCGATAGTGTTACTGAAAGGAAATTTGATTATTTTATACATAATTTAAAAAAAAAATTCTTGGGGAAAAAAAACAGGCTGGATATGCTAGTAGTCAGATGTTAATGAGAACAATTTGTGCCGTACGTTTTTACTGCAAGTCAATTGAAATGTTTCATAATGCACATCAGATTTGGCAAAATCGGAAGAAAACAATATAACAAAATGAAGAAAACCCCAGAAGATCGAATATCTAAAACATTTGTTCAACGCTTCACACATGTCTTAGAAAAAATCCTTAATCTAAAAACGATTTTGTTCAAAGATTTAAGATGTGACAGGGTATGAAGTAACAGGTATACATGTAACAGATTTAAAAAATCTATTATTTTCTTTGTCAGCCATGAGCAAAGGAAATTAATTGACACATAATCCAATAGACATAAGAAGCAGGAATGTTATAAGCAATACACAATTCTCACTCGGTTATGTAACCGTTATTTCTCTTATTCATATTGCATAATTTGTTATTAAAATCTAATTGAAAACACGTCTGGTTTATGTTAAAGATTCGATTCAGTTATGTCATCCACAATCCCAACTGCTCTAATGAAATTACAAAAAATTCAATACTGCAAGCACTAAGACCTTACACACAAGGATACAAGGATTTGTATATTTCAAAATTCTATTATTCATTTCGTATCCCGTCATTAAAAAACGGATTACATGTGCAGATTTCCCAGATTAACTATTGTGCTCACAGAAATACCTATTTGCAAGGAGTAAAACTTTTTTCCATGTTTTTGAAATTCAAACACACGAAGTTTTATTATAAAACATATATTCTCTCAAAGTGATAACTTGCGCCTTTTTATAAATGAAACGGTTTGTACGCAGTAATGTTTACGGCAAGGGGAAGGATACTAAGTAGATAAGAAATAAATCTACTTTTCTAACATGTATTCAGTCTTAATAAAATAAATTTTTGATTACAGGAAATCATTTTTATTCGATTACTGACGTTAAATGTGTTGTAATCATGATAAATTTCTTATAACAAGTTTTATTAATTTAATTGAATTCTTTTGTATCATAAGAGAATAAAACATTTTAGACTTTTATTCATAACGTGCTTTTCAAAATCAAAAGCAAGTAACAGCGTTTTATTGCTATTCTTCGTCTCAATGTCACAGTTAGGTCTTTGAAATGATGAGTATATATACAATAATTTGAACAATTTCTAAATTGTTTAGAATTAAAATATTTTCAGTTGCTTATTAATATCTGTAATAAAGACATAATTTGTCTTTTAGAAACCCACTGTCCATTTCAAGAATCACTTTTTATTCCAAATTTTAGTCCTCTTGTTAAAGAGGCACTCAATTTAAATAAATCATTGTATAATGAAGGTATCTATACTTGGTATAAGGATTCAACTGTTTTAACAAGAGGGCGATTATTTAATGACTTATTATACAAACTGGTATAAGAATTTTAAATGGTAGATGTACAGGAGATCTAACAGGAAATTTTACATGTCATAATTATAGGGGAAGTAGTGTAGTAGACTATTGGAGTATATCTGAATCATTATTATCTAAAATTTTATTTTTTAATGTACATAATTTTTTACCAGAATATTCAGATCACAGTCAAATTTCTGCTTTGCTTCAAATTAATTGTAGCATTGCAGAAAACATTGACACTGTGCAACCAATACCAACACGGTATAAATGGGATGAAAATTCACCATTATTATTTCAAGAAGCTTTATCCTCTTCAGTGTTTCAATCTAAAATTAATTTAATAAATGAAACTGATTACCAAAATAAAATAGAAAATTTAGTTTGTGACTTAAACTCTGTTCTCTGTGGTGCTGCGGATATTGCTTTGATTAAAGTTAAATCAAAAAATAAAATACATGTTAAATCCCCCAAACCCTAAATGGTATGACTTATCACTTTTTTCTCTAAAAAACAACCTGGAACAAAAAAGTAAACTTTTTGAAAAGTATCCCAGAGATCCCCATCTGGGGTGCATTATTTAGTACTTTAAAAACACACAGAAAAGTAAGGAAATTTAAAATCAAAGAATACCACAGAAAAATAATTAACCAGTTAGACTCTTTACTTGAAAATGACCCCAAAAAATACTGGGCCTTGCTAGATAATTTAGCTAACAAGACTGATAACAATAATAATAATACCCCTGGAATAACAGCTGGAACTTGGTTTGAATATTTTAGTAATTTAAATAAGAAAACAAATTTAAGTGAAAAAGATTTTCTAGATAAATTGAAATCATTAGAAAATGAAAAGATTTATTCTGAACTAGATAATAAGATTACCACAAAAGAAATAGGTGATGCCATCAGTGGTCTTAAAAATAATAAAGCCAGTAGTTTTGACTCTATTCTTAATGAGATGTTGAAACACAGCCAGTTGTATATACTTAAGTGTTTACATAAATTATTTAATGCTATTTTAAGAACAATCATATTTCCCAAGTCCTGGGCAAAAGGCATTATAGTTCCTATATTTAAAAATGGGTTACTTGATGATCCTTCTAATTACAGGGGTCTGACAATTGGTAGTAATATATGTAAATTATTCACAAAAATTCTGAACACTCGTCTTAACAACTTTTTAATTAAGAGGAACATTATTTCACGGGAACAAATTGGATTTTGTAAAGGTAAACGCACCAGTGATCATATATTCACATTAAAAACTCTTATAGATAAATACTGTCAGCAGGGCTGTAAAAAATTGCATACCTGTTTTGTAGACTTTAGAAAAGCCTTTGACACAGTTAGGCATGAAGAACTTTTTTATAAGCTTAGAACTATTGGTATTAGTGACTTATTTTATAATGTTATTAAAAACATGTATAGAAATATTGAATTGTGTGTCAAAGCCAACTCAAACAGTTTAACAGACAACTTTAATTCTAGTGTAGGAGTGAGACAAGGTGATAGCCTTAGCCCTAATTTGTTCAATTTATTTGTAAATGATTTACCTAATATTTTTGATAATGAATGCATGCCTGTAAGTCTTAATACCTCAAAGATTAATTGTCTTATGTATGCTGATGATGTAATATTATTATCAGAAACCCGTGATGGATTACAAAATAGTCTTTCTATGCTTGAAAAATCTTGCAAAAAATAGGGACTAAAAGTTAATATAAGTAAAACTAAATGTCTTACATTTAATAATACAGGAAAGCTGGACACAAATGTTTTTACTTTTAATGGTAACAATATTGAAAATGTTAGACAATATTCTTATCTTGGTGTAAATTTTAGTATAACTGGAAGTTTTACAGAGGCAAAGAATGTATTATATAAGAAAGGACTTAAAGCTTATTTTAAAATGAAAAAATGTTTCGAACACCATAAACCTAAAATAAAAACTATTTTACATATATTTGACCATACAGTAAAGCCTGTATTGTTATATGGAAGTGAAGTTTGGGGGATATTTGATGTAGATAAGCTACAAAAACATAAAGATTCTTATCTAAACAAATTGTGTAATAACTTTACAGCAGAGAAAATTCACATTAAGCTCTGCAAGTATTTACTAGAAGTTGGCCGTAGATCTACTAACTCTGCTGTTTTGGGAGAGTTAGGTAGATTCCCTGTAATGTTGGAAGCACTTTTAAATATAGTCAAATACTGGACATATCTGTCTAATTTAGATGACAAAGATAGTATTGTAGCTGAAGCATACATAACCTCAAAAACATTACATGAACAACAAAAAAATAGTTGGTATAAATGTTTAAGTGAAATTCTTGATTTTTTAAAATAAATAGAGTAAAGGCACTAAATTAAAAAGGAAGTCTAAAAAAGTATGTTAATAATCACTTGCATTTAAAATATAAAGGGGTCAATCTACAAATCAATGCCCATTTCACAATATGAATTAGATTAAAAATGACTTTACCCATTATACATTCATTTATATGGTGTTATGTAGATGATATGTCATTTTATCATAAATGTAGTTAGCAGTGATAGATTATCATAAGAAAAGCCAGAAATCATTACCCGAAACCCCTATTTTTGCAAAATGTCATTACCGTAACAAATAATTACAGTAACCTTTTCTTTCAAAATTTTATCTATTTAGTTTCGAAATTAAGACATTCTAGCAATCGAGACTAAATTGTTTCAATTCACACTGAAAAAAAACCGTTTAGGATTTATACATTCATACATACAGTACAAATAATGTTGTTGCACCTTGTTCTGTAACAAATCCTTCGTCGGAAACGTGCCATGGGCAATTTTATTTATGGATGAAATGGTAAAAAGCCATTTTTTAGACAAACTTTTTCATATTTTCATAATAAAGCCGAAAAAAAATTCAACTAATTTACATGTTGAGTTCATCATATAGCAAAACAAGTGTTGCAACGGTAATGACAGAGCATACTTTGTTACGGTAAATGACATGTTATGATGAAGTGACGTTTGTTAGTTAGTTGTATTTATATACTGTCCATTTCTGAAGGCAAAGAACTAGACAATTTAAGGCCTAAAAGGGATGAACATTAAAATCAAATTTGACACGTTTAATTGGAATAATCAACAGAAAACGTAAAGTATACACATGGATGTAACCATAAAAATTCTGCTTTATATGTCAAAATCGGCTTTTATTTTTTCCCACACAGTTTTGTCTATTTCGTAATGCCTTGATCCGACTTTTTTCGGAGGTTCAATCAGTGTAACAAATGATGTATGATGATACCAGATTATATCTGGATCTGGCTTTGGCCAGTAAAACCTATTGTCTCCTATCCTATGCATGACATCAACCTCACACTGGTTTGCATCTATATTCTGGACAATTCCAGGGTATGGCTTGGAGTCATATGTCACTATACACCATTTCCCAATTACAGATTCATCAAGACAAAACTCAGACAGTGTGTTGCCAGAAACATCATCAAACTTAAATTCTGAAACACCGAAGCAACTGCATAAACCAGGTTTCTTACAAAAACAACTGACATGCCTTGACTGAACTACTCCTTGTTGTTCCTCCTTGGATTAAATCTGAAATAATGAATAATTAAAAGTTGAGTTATCAAATGAGAAAAGCACATTTGTAGCATCTTGCAACTGCAAATATCATTATGGCATAGACTGAGAAGTATGGTGCAAAGAGGAATAAAGTATGTGTTGGTGTAAACAAGTCTGCTTCTTTGCCCTAGTAGTAGACTTGTATTGTCCTCGTCTACAAAAACTTGATATCTCATACAAAATAGCCGCTTTGTATTACTGCATTTAAGTACTTGCATTCAACATCTGCTAGGACAATAAGGTAGAGACGTATTTAACTTGCATATGTTTTCTGTGATTTAGAGCTCCCAAACAAGGTATTGAATTCTATATCCGTCAAAAGGCCTCAAGAAATCTACATTTTAATGGGGTTTTTTTTTTTTGGTCCTATCGTGGAGATGATGTGGTCTCCTCGGCAGTATTTAGTATTTGTTTTCAAGTGCATGATGTACAAAGAAATATGCAAGTTTAAAAATCATCGTATTCAACATATTTTGATGAATTATAACAGTCCATTTAAATAACTATCGGTGTCTGGAAAGTGCGAAATTATGAAATCAGTTTCACTGTAAAAACAACAGATGCGTTATTGTAACAAATATCGATATTACAATAACCCAATACCAATAAAAATAAATTTTTCAAGGTGGAATTTATTGTTTCTACAATGAAACTGATTTTGTCGATTCACACTTTCCAGAAACGGAAAACGCTGTCAACAAAGTCTTAAATCATCAAAGCGGCACTTGATACATGTATATCATAACTTTCATTTTAATATACCTGGTGAATTTTCATTGTTTCTGGTACTGATTTCAAACTCTTTGGAAGCAATTCTCTGACTGTCTCAATTTCCTTCTCAGTTACTAAATACAGTTGTACTGTAGTATTTGCTGTTTTTAATACCTTCATCATTGACTCTGCATCTGTTACATCGTCACCATTAGCTATCATTCTATCAGCTGTTCTCTTAATTACCGCTCCAATGCCATCTGCAGGGCCTTTGCCATGACCGGCTTCCAACAAATTCCAGTTACCAACTTTGAAACCCATACTTAAGAAATAAGTACTTAGCAAATAAAAGTTCTCTTTATTGCGGTACTGATTTGTAGGTCCGTCACTCACGAAGTAAACTGTTGTTAGTTTTTCAACCTTTTCTTTGGCTAGTTTCAGGATTGGGGTCAAGTGAGCCCAAATGGCAGATGGACTATGTTGTTTACAATCTGACATGGTACAAAATGAAAAGAGAACATTTCCTTGGTAATAAATCAAGCCTGTGTGTAGTGAAATAGTATGCTGACTTGCACCAAAATGCACACTCTGTACTTCCTTCTCGTATTTACAATTAAAGTTCTCGGAGAAGTCTATGTGTATAATTATCTTATAATCTCGCATATTTTCTTTCAGCATCTTCAAAGCCGATATTGATGTGCTATGTAAAAGAAATGGTAGGTAAATTTCTTCAGATTTTCTTGGAACTCGTCAACCAGATGTCCCAATGTCCCAGTTTCTTCTTCCTTTACTGTTGATGAAACTGTGACAGTGGAATCGTTTCTTACTTTTTCCACTCTTCTCTTGCACCATTTGTACCAGGACACCTGTCGTCTTAGATCAACTTCCTTCATTTGAACTTCCCTTTTCTTGCATTTTTTGCATTGCCTGTACATGCAATCTTTGTTTTTTTACATCACAACAGATTTCTACTATCAGCTTTTCAACCCTTTTTGTATCTATAAAATCTGATTGGTACAATTTCTCAATTAAATATTGAATGTTTTCATGTTTAATGCATAGGCATGTTTCTCTGTCTTTTGCGGTTGGTTTTATTATCCAGAATGGTCTGCATTTACAGAAAAGTGAAAACGACACCGGATCATCAGGATTCTCACGATAAAATTTTTCGTGTAGATTACGCAGATCATCATTGAGAAACCGTTTCTGCATTTTCATCTTCTCTCTGGTAATGGTTTCTTTCTTTCCTGCTGCTAATCTACTATTATCATCTCTTTGTAGAAATTCTCGCACAGTAGCTGTTTTGTTTCTGTGTTGCTTTCTTGTGTAGTCCAACACTTCCGCACTTTTACTCTTTCTGCTGAATGAAAATATTTTCTCTGTAAACTGTTGAAATCTGTATTTCTGTATAATTTTTGATTTTACAACCTTCCTTATTAACTGTCTTTTCCTTTCAGTTTTGTTATTTTTGTACTTTTCTTTTATCCCTTTAACTAAGGCGAAATGGTACAACAGAGTTTTCTTTACATTTTTGTTAACTTTCTGTCCCCTTAGCAAATCATTTGTTTTAGATCTAGGAGAATCTAGTGACGCCTTTTCTTTTTTCCTCAGCCTATGCAGACGCTGGCGATATCGTTGATTAAGTTTTTCAGCACTTACGAGGCGAATCTTCAGTTTTTTTAGCTGTCTATATGCCTTTGCACGATCTTTTCTCACTTTCTTTCTTCCTCGACTGTGTGCATTTGAACTAGAATTCCGTTCAAAACATCTGTCCTCCGGAGAGTTTGGTGGTGTGTTGTTTTCTAGAAATTTATCAGTTTCATTTTCTAGTTTCAGTCTATTCCTTCTATTTGCTTGATGTTTTTTCCACCCTTTTCTGGTACGCCTTTGCTCTCGGGATGTCATATCTTTTATTGGTTTCACTACACCAGATTCTTTTTTATCTTTGTATCTGTCTCTCTCCTTCTGAAGATACTCGGCATACTTTCGGGGATCCGCCTTTTGTTGTTCTCGCCAACGCCTTGCCCTCTCAGCTCCCGTAAGAGCCATACTGTCTTGCTGCTTTGTTTGCAAGGATTAACTTCTCTTTAACTAAATCAATCTGTTCGTGTGCATCACATACATATTTTGCCCAAATCTTTTTAAAATCGTCTGTTAGAGGATGAATCCTTAACAATTTTTCAAGTTCAAGTTCTGCCTCCACTAAAGTTTTATCCAACTTAGCTGTTACTCCGCTAAATTTCTGAACTCTAAAAACAAAAATACGGCTTCGGTCAATATTAATTCCATAGGTCAATAAAAACTCATAATGACCTTCACGAAAGACTGTAATTGTATTAAGTCCATAAAAACTCATATTAACCTCTTCAACAGACAATGATTGTATATATACATATATGCACCTTTATACAATTAAAGTCTTTTGTAGAGGTCAATGTGAGTTTTTATTGACCATAGGAATCAAAATTGACCTTCATTGAATATTCATTTATGACTGAATTTTATTACTTCAAATTCCAACAATATATTTCCTATTTATATCGCATTGAGAACGGTTACATTTATATATCGTATCGAACTCTGTTATGTATGCCTATTTTCTATAGCATTTGTTTCCAGCATGCATAAAATTTCTCAAATTTGTGTTATAGTCCTATATAAGGTAAGAAAACCATTTAAAATCCTTTTCGTAACGGCCCGTGCATTAAAAATCACTTCCGTAACGGTTGCAGTCATTTCCGTAACATTATATTAGTTACGGTAATGACGCGTTACGGAATTGACATTAATTTGTTTTTCAATGGTTTAAGCGTACACTTCATTAAATAATTTGCAGCATTAACTGAGTTCAGTAATTTTATCATACTTGAAATTGATAAATGAAATTTGCAGCATACGGTAATGACTATCAATAAACATACGCAGTTATTTGTTTGGATATAATGGAAAAATAAGATAT
>JAULBM010092352.1:0-19295 GCA_032357055.1 Geukensia granosissima | reverse complement strand
CCATATTATTATTTTTATTAGTTTGATGTAAACAAGCTATACTATTTTATCACCTTCAGTTCTATAATTATAAAAATCCCATTACCAAAAAAAAAAAAAAAAAAAAAAAACAATTAGGAGAAGGTCCCTATATTGAACGAGTAACATTTATGTCATTTTCTTATCAAATATCCGTAAAATAATAAAGTAACTTGATCTGATAACTAATATGGTTTGTATATTTATGTAAGTTCAAAAACGCTTAGTTTTGAATAGTTTTATATCATTCGACAATGCCGTATTCGTTTATGCTAATATCGTATACTCTTAAAAATAATTAAATGGCATGATCGATATAATTATAATTTAAAAAGAGAACAAAAACAAACAAAGGTATGATAAGTCAGTTCAACAATTTAATAACTATAATGCTCGTTTCTAACTTCTAATTTTGGAAATATTTTTTGAAGAAACTTCACAACTTTCATAACTTGCAATGTAGTAATGGTTGTTCCAGTAACTTTTGTTTATTTCGGATTTTTAGACAAGCTCTTATTTTTTTCTCTTCTCATTATGAAAATTTGAAAATTTTGTTTTTTCCGTTATAACTGTTTCTGATCAAAGAATTTTATTCCTATAGGTATATATTGGCATATTCTCATTTTATCGTTATTTTTAATTGATTAAGGAGTTTTTAAATACTTCCCTTTTGAACACGTCTAAAGTCAATTTCACAAAATGTCGTTAGTGTAATATCTATCGTAAATTATGACGTCACAATGAATTTTCCTTTGAAGTTTCGCCTTTTACGATTATTTATAGACTTTCAATCGCAGGTTATCCTATTTATAGATGAGAGGGCACTACATCCAACTCGCTAACAGCAATATTCAAACAAATTTATAAAAATGTACAAATGTATGTAAGATATTCTCTATTAATTCTTAATTTAATAATATTTAATAACAGTGTTTGTTATAACAAGTATTGTTAATTATTATCAAAATGTTATTAAATGAACTACCTCTCTTGAGAAAACATCGATGTTATGTTAGGAAGATATGTAGTGTATACAAAAGCAATCACGCTTCTTATGCAAACTTTTTGTGCATCGTTTCATAGGATATGTGTATAAAAGTTTAGCGATGATGTTTAAGTAAAGAGAATTTCAAATGTTTTATGCGCATTTTAAGGTTTAAACTTTGATCAGTATCATTAAAACCAAACAGAGGAAGTCCGAGATCTAAACATAGTAAGTATAGACTCGTATCCAATACCAACCGTCTGATTTTTTATTTATTTTAAAATGCTATTGACAGCATGAATAAAATATAAATCTCAGTACTATGCAAATAATACGATCAGGTATCAATTTACATATACTTATATCTATAGTTAAATGGTGATAGTATACACATTATACAGCTTTCTTTCCTTTGCAGACTGAAGATCGGTGTTTTATGAACTATCTTTTCTGGTGTTGCTTGAATAATTTGCCATTTGTTATGTTTAAATTTTATTCAAGTTTATTTTAATGCAGTTGATATTGAATCTAAAATAATTGGTTTGTTACATCATCTTTCTGGTATTTTCATATGAAAACTTATTATTTTCCTAGATAAACAATTTGTCTTCAACTTATAAAAATATATAAAGGTGTTAAAGGATACAAGGGTGAGACAAAATTGGACACGTCGATAGACATATAGTATCTTTCCCCAGTGGGAAGGCGAGATAGGTTGGTCTCAGACCCACTGGCTAAGATATCTTTGTCCATCCCGTGGCTCTGCCGAGGCATGGACAAAAGATATATTAGCCCGAGTGTCTGAGACCAACCAGTCGAGACTTTCCTCTGGGAACTGACACTTTTACTCGCCAAATACTTTTATTTTTAATTTTGGAAATCAGCTTGAGTTAGGATTAGTTATTTAGCCTTTTTACTGACTTGATTTATTTAAGTTGTTTTTTTACAAAATTGTTTTTAAATTTTTTAATTTCAAATATAAATATATTTCAACTTTGAAAAGAGTTAAATACTATATTTGTGACCTTTATTTCTAACTCATTTTATATCAATAAAACATTGGCACAAAAAGGGTAATCGTCCATGCGTACTTTCTGTCTTTTGTCAACACAGCAGCTGATGGAAAAAATCAGCTATTCTGCTTAAAATTCTATCGGTGAACTAACTCCTGGGCATTTCAATGGTTGCTTTTATCAAATATCTCCAAGGTTAGTTGTTTCAAACTGGTTATATAAGACTAATTTGCCAAAATCGTAATGAAGTAGAGATAGCAATTTTTTGCAAACCGCACGTGCTTATGATTGTACTGAGATCAGTTTGAGATAGGGCACGAGGTGTGCTAACCAAAATCAAGGATATACATGTATCAATTAGCAATGCAAAGCCCACGAAAAACGCGGGGGTAAATATCCTTGGCCAACTCAGTACAATTTCCTTTTCATATTGTGCAAATTAAATAAATCCAGAATAAACACTCTACAAATGATTACTGATTCAAATGTAATACTTAGTTATTATATTCTTGTTCAGCTAAGGACATCTAACTGTTTTATTTTAGTGTCAATTACTTCCTGAAGAAGGCGAATATCCCAAAGTTCTTCAAGTTTCCACATTTTTACTTCTACTGTACCGCACACAATCTTCGACAATGAATTTAACACCGACTTTATCTACTGAGTAATACCACGGGTGCTACTAGTAGAGTAGGATTTGCATTCCCTATCCGGAGCACATGAACGCACCATGGTTTTACTCCAGTTTTAGTTTTCAATGTAATGTTGTGTGCTCTATATTAGTCTTTCGTTTTGTTGGCCATGATGCTGTCTTTCGTCTGATTTTACGATTTATGTCTTTAGTATCTTAAAATTGCTTTTAACATGTTTTATACCATAAGAAAATTTAAAATGTATAATGTATCATAATGGTCTGATTTCAGTTTTTTCGTAATATTATCATGCAAATCTTCGTTCATAGAATTTGATACTTTTGTATGGTTTAAATAAAATATGAGTTATGTTATTCTGTAAAGAGTGTAAGAAAAGAGTTAGATTATTATTTTTGTTTGTAATAAAAATTAAAACCCCTTTTTAACTAGACATGCCTTCACATAATAACATATACCCTGTAATTTAAGATCGAGATGTTTCCAAACGCATTTATTAACTTTCCATTTGCATACACCAAAGGCTCAGATTACTGCAGATGTTTTAATGAATGTGCTACCAACGCAATTCATTTATATAAATGAATTACAATTGATACAATTTAGATAACCCATAATTAACCTGCACGGTATAAAATTATTACAAAATCATAAACCAACAAAAGGGAATGTTGACCTTTTCTAGCAAAACCTCTATATATACATATTCACCTGACCCCTGCGACTATTAACCGAACCATCTATCCTGCGACCAATATTTTCAGTGGATACGATCAATGTGAAAGGGTTATGAGTATTATGAGAACCTTAACTGAGTCCACTGATCATACCCAAATGTGAGAGATTAAAAGTGCATAGTTCAATGATACTAAACAAATTTGAAACAAACTAAAGATAAAACGAAAACAAAAGGAACAAAGGCTTGAAATCTACGAAACAGGAATGGGACGGGGTGCTCTAGAAGGTAAGAATCCCCTGTCTGTTGTGGAATCCTTAAATAGAGAGTGCATTCAGACAATAATTTTATATCAAATATTGTGTCCATAAAATTGTTCATGATAAGAACTGGACAATAAATTACTGAAGCTTTAAGAGTGCAACAGATAAACCCATAAAATCCTTTGTTATTCAACAATACATGGGCGTTTTTTTTGTGCTGGAAAAATCTATCCAAATCCACCAATAAATCAAACTTTTCATTTTGGCTTTTTGTCAAATTATATAATCTCTTCATTTGCAACAAACCAATGAGTTACCTGTATTGTACAGCAAAACTAGGAAGCTTTGATATAGAAAATGTCGGATTGTCTTTCTGACAGACGTCACCTAGATTTAAAAATCACCGATTAAAACATAATCATTATGATGGATATAACGAAATAAACGAAAATTCCTGGACATCATGAAAGCTATATTGATATGTTTATTATCAATCGTGTATGCACAAAGTAAGTGATTAGATATTTATTAACTTTCTTATCGTGTAAATGAATATTTAAGTTAGCTATAATCTGAATGTTTCTTTCCTTTTGAAATAGCGAGGGGATACTTGGAAGACCTTGTTCAAAACAACAATATTATATGCATATTCCAAATCAATCTATTTTGTCCAAATATGCCGTTCATGCAAAATTTTTAACTGAACGTGTTTGTTTTGTTATCGATTGAATGATTTTCCTGAAGTTCAGCGTTTTATGCCTATGCCATCTTCATATAACATCACTTATCAAAAAAGCAAACAGGGATTTACGAGAGATTAACGTTGCAATTTTATTTTTTTTTTTTAATTTTATAATTGGAAAATTAAATAGATTTATGATGTTAACACAACTGAGGGGGCGAGGGTAATGGAAACGACATGCAACTGTATGACCGTTATAAAAAAGCAAAAAAAAAAAAAAAAAATCGTAATAAAATAATAAAAAACACCTTTAAAATGTCAGATTGTTTTCACTTGTTGTCGTTTCTGGACGTCCAAATATTTTCCCGCTTTCTATATTGCAATTGTTGGCCATTTGCCATTTAAAACCCTTAACTGGTCATTCCTACATTACACAGTTTTGTTATAAAATAAAAAAGATATCTGTTTATATTTTCAAATTAAAAATTTAAACCACCAACTACAGTAACCTATGAAGGTGACAACAGATGTTTATTTTGAAGAGATGTAAATAATATAGTTTTGTACTGACTTGATCATATTTTTCATTAAAGATTCTGCCTCGGAATTGTAATGGAAAGCGTGCGCGTTTGGAGTGCGAAAAGTCGTGGGTTCGCTCTCCAGTCGGGTCAAACTGAAGATATTAGAACTGGAATTTGCTGCTTCTCCGCTAAGCACGCAGCATTTCGGAGTAAGAGGAAAGACCAAAGGTCAGAATAATGTGTCTGGGTAAAGTGGCATGTCTTACTATGGACTGTTGCTTCGTGAGCTAGCACGTAAAAAATCCGGCTCAGTGTGTCGGTTTAGTACAAAGCAGGGTACAGTCATCACTATCATTCATTAATTTATAAAAATAGGAGATATGGCACGATTGTCAATGAGACAGCCACTCACCAAATGACAGTAGAATTTAAAGTTCTGCAAGTCCTATTATGGTCTTCTACAATGAACCAGAGTCCATACCGTAAAGGAAGCTTTAAAAGGCCCCGAAAAACAAATTGTGAAACTATACATAAAATACGACAATCGGCCTAATCTAAAGCAAACCGGAGGTGAAGCCACCGCCTGCAAAGTTCGCCTCGTCGTCGTCGTCGTCGTATTCCGCTATTTGAATCGAAGTTGACTTGAAGTGAAAACTTGTTATGCAAACATAAAAGTCTTGTTACCGCTTGTCTTGTGAATAATTTTGGAACTTTATGAAATCAAAATTATATATTTGAAATGTATGTATTTTAATTAATTAAACTTGTAAATCTGCACGAAAACCTGCATGATGGTAGGCCACACAGTATGTGAGGAAACGAGTCGAAAGAAAAACGTAACCAAAATCAATGATGCACGAAATGTGGGTCAAAGTGATGTAATTTAGGTGTGATGCTGACAGACTCCCCAAGACGCATATCCGAATTTTGATATCAAATCTTTGTATTTATCGAAAAAATTTATTGAAGGTTTTAATCAATTTGTTGTTAGGAAATTCGTGACTTAATAATTTTTCAGTTGTCGTTCTGAATATGTATGAAATATTTGCCAGTGGACATTTAGCAACATTCAGTCAATCAATCAACATAAAGGATGTCGCTGCTTAAAAATAATAAAGTTTAAAAAGATGGTTGTGATATCATTTAGGATTTCGATGATTTCGATGTCAAAGCAAATTTAGCAAACAAAATGACGGGCCATTGTGTTCGTTTTTTGAAAATTTTGCTGGAAAGGGTTTCCTTTGATTTTTTCATAGGTTTTTTGTATTAAGGTTTGAGCATGAAAACTCGTAAAGAAATATCAAAGAATTGCATAAAAATGCATTAAAGAAATTTAGAGGTAACTGAGGTTTATATATGAAGCAATTTTTTTTTCAAGCCTGTGTTATCTTCAATTTCTAGTTAGCTGTGATATATTTGGTCGAGATTCTTGCTGGACGTAGGATTATTCGATGACTTTAGCGAAAAGTCAAATAAAACGGTCTGGCAAATTTCTTGTTATTATTTCGCAGGAGTTATCTTCATACGAGTAAAAAACAGGGGATCACACTTTGTTCCCGTTGGAATGCCAATGGTCTGTTGAAAACTCATTCGCCAAATGTTTTCATTAGAAAATCGAACATTGTAAGAATATCACATTGACTGTAGATAAAGCAGTAAGTTCTTTTACAAAGTAAGACATCTTTTTACATAAAACCAAATATTTGTATCTTGGATATCCATTTTGTTCAACAAAACACTTATTTTTCAATTTCTTAGGACGATATTTAACTTGTGAATGTTGAATCGTTGTATAAAGGGTGGAAAAAGTAAATATTTTAATACTTGTACAAAATTTTAAATATTGGGATTTGACGAGCAGGAGAAGTCCATATGGTTGTATTTTAAGATCATCAATACTAAAGAACTGCGTTGAGAATTCCCGACATAACAGTCTTAGTGTAGTTATAACAAATAATGGAGTAGATGTTTCAGTAAAATAAGCTTGTATTTTTAATTGAAACTTTTTATAAAGGGGGTATATTGCTAATGTAAATGAGATCCAGACCCTTGTTTGCCTTATTTACCTGAAAGAAACGACGTTTATTATCATCCCATTTGGACGTACAATAGTGTCTAGTTTATACAGATTTCATTTTGGGTCGGTTACAAAGGTGTTGAAACATTTTTCAAAAATGTATTCAGACTGGAGAAAAGAAAAGAGTCTTGTAATAATGTGATGAAGTCTAATGTTCTCGCATAAAGAACGTCAAGACGTGTGTATTTGCGATGACCGAGGCTACGTTACCATTGTTGGAAAATATTATTAAACAACACCATTCAATTAAAAAGTTTGAATATCCGAGGTTAGAATCTTCATTTCTTCGCACGTTTGAGCGTTTTGCCAGTTATCGTCATTACTTGTATTTCAGGATGCACCGCGGTTTTCCACTGAAAACCCCTGAAACATCCGTGATAAATTACAATCTAAAAGATTTCAAGTACTTCCAAACGCTTAAAAGTTACCTTAAATTGAAATCCATGTCTGCATGGAAGTTTATCATAAAGGTAGTAAGATGCAAAATGGCATATCCTTCATCGCGGACAAAAATTGCAGGAGAGTGGAGTGTTGACCCTCAGTAAAAAAAAAATTCAACAAGACAAGAAACACCGAAAAACAGCTTGCTTTAGCGAACACATTTGCAGAGAATGTTGTGTGTACTACTAGATTTATCATTAAAACCCTTCAACAACATGACAAAAGATGAAACGAACTAGTTGCCTGGGTGTCGAGTGTTCCAGGTATTTGATTTAAAACATACCCCTACAGATAACTTTAGCTCAACAGCTGTTAAGCGTGAGTTAGCGCCTGACCTTGTACCACACGAAAAGGCTATGATTGGCTGGCATCGCACGTGATAAAGTTTGTCAGTTATCTGCCCAATGTCGGTGGTTCTCTCCAAGTATTACTTTTTCCGCCAGTAAACCTGCCGTCCGCGATATCACCGAAAAATTTTTGAAAGTGGCGTTAAACCCCTTTATATAATATCATTAAAAACAAAACAGAACAAAAAAAGCGGGATAAACTGGTGTACTTTGCACGCGAATACGTATATCATTTCGGGTCACCTGACCTCCGCTTCCGGCGGCCTCATTTCAGGTCTGCTTGACTTCCGATGACGTCACTGTTGGTGTCATTTTCGGGCCTGCTTTTATATTACACATGGATGTTGCATGGATGTTGTAATATTATTATTATTGTTTATTAGTATGACAAAGTTTGGGAATTATATACAATGAAGAACAAGGTGAGGAGGTGTCTTCTTTTGTCTGTAAAAATTTGATTTCTGCCCATTCACTTATATAAAATGGAAGTGTCATTAGTTTAAGTATACGCTAATAAATATTTGAGATTAATTTGTACGTATAGGCATCCCCCACACACGTGCTGATGTTAGATTTTTCTAGTTACGTTAGATAACAAGATTTAATTAGTAATGATCTAACATAATTAACGTTTATTAATTTTATATAATGTTTGTAAAGTTTATTGTATCGTTTTAGTCTGCGCTAAAATATGTTTGCTCATTATTATAGTAAATATTTATTTTCATATCTAAATTTATCATTGGAATTTATATTTTATATTTAATTTATATATATATAGAAAACTAAATTTAACAATTTGAAAATGAATTAGAAAAAATAATTATCTCTGTGTTCTGTTTAATAACTGATCCATAGATTATATTTTGTCATTAGTTTTCTAACTTATGTCAGTGTTAATTGATTACAAATTAAGGTAGATAGCAGGATTGAATGCCAATTGGTTCGTGATGTCATCTTATATATATCATTAGCGACGTTTTCCTAGCAAAAAAGTATTTTTCCTGCATCAGAGACTAAGCCTAGGTTTTCAACCTTCTCCTGTGCCAAATATATAGGTTGCTTATTCGTTGTATAAAGCACTAATGTCAGTTGTTATTAACAACAGTGTTTTATTCAGATTCTTTGGTCAAGTTTTCTCTTTTTCAGATAGGTAAAAAATCAACTATATAGTATTCATAATGTGGGTGTGCACCATTTGCTCAACATTTGTAGATAACATCCATAATGAGTGCCCAAACTGCAACACTAAAAGGTGTGCCTCTGAAAAAAAAAGTAAGTTAAATTCATTTCCTGTTTGTTGAATAGAAGTCTATCATCCGAAAAGTGCACCCTTAAAATCTGTTTATGACTATTTAGAACAATGGAGGATGTATATTTTTTATCTTATGTCAAGTTATTACAAATAAATTCATTTTTACATATGCTTTGACTCTTAATGATGACTTTAACACAAAAAATGTGAATATTTACCTGTTGTATAAACGTTATGTATCTGCACAAAAAGAAATATAGTACATTTGACCATTCAAATACCTGATATTTTGCTTATCTTTTTGACGGGACATGTTAACATGAATTTACCTGTAAGCATTATTCACAAACATAAGCAAAACTGTATTTTGTTATAATAAAAAAGTAAATATGAAAAACTTGATCATCTTTGACAAAGCTCAAGAATATGCTCTACAGAGCTGACTGAACATACAAAAATACAGATGACATACATGGTTTCGTTAAATGTCCTTCACACAAACTTGTTTACATTGACGCCGTCACAAACACGACATGTATTCATTTTGTTCATTTTGTGTATGTGCATTAATTTTGTCACTAAATGGAAATTCAAAAATGACTTCCAATGTTTTGGCTCCTATGAAGGCAAATCCAGAAAAGCGTTTTGTACTCAGTTTAATTGTTACAAATCAAATAAGAAATGGTTTGCCGTCTTTCCGACATTTATTTCATATCCTTTCTTCTAGTCCGTCAGTCAACATTTCGCATTTTTATCTTTTCCTCTGAAACAAATGGGTCCAATTTGACCAAACTTTTGTGGAATGGTCTTTACGTGGCTTCTTCCAAAATTGTGTCCGATGACCTAGACTTCCGAGCAAGATGGCCACCAGGCTAAAATATTCTTCTCTGAAACTACTTATCCAATTTCAACCAAACTTTGCTGAAATGATCATAAGTTGGTCCCTTTTCAAAATTGTGTCCGATAACTCCGACCTCTGAACAAGATGGCCGCAAGGCTAAAAATAGAAAAAAGGGGGGTGCATTTAAAAAATCTTCTCCTCTGAAACCGTTAAGCCAATTTTGACCAAACTTTGATAGGATGGTCTGTTGAGTGGTCCTCTTTCAAAATTGTGTCCGACGACCCCGACCTTAACACAAAATGGCTGCCAGGCTAAAATTTGAAAAATTTCTCCTCTGAAAGTATTGAGCCAATCTTAGCCAAACTTGGCTGAAATGTTCCTTGGGTGGTCCTTTACTAAAACTATTCCAATGACCACGACCTCCAAACAAAGTGGCCGCCAGGCTAAAAATAGAAAAAAGGGGGATGAATTTCAAAAATCTTCTGCTATGAAACCGCTGTAGAGATTTTAACCAAACATTGCAGAAATGTTAAGCAGTTGGTTTTTTACTAGATTTGTGGTTTTAGTGTCGATCGGAAATTCAAAATGGCCGCCATGGCAAAACTAAGTTTAACATTGAACCCTATGGCAATTTCACGTTTTCATCTTCTTCTCTGAAACTACTGTAGAGATTTTAACCAAACTTTGCAGAAATGTTAAGCAGATGGTCCTTTACTAGATATGTATTTTTCGTACCGATCGGAAATTCAAAATGGCTGCCATGGTGAAACATGGTTAAACATTGAACCCTTCACATTTACATCTCCTTCTCTGAAACCATTAAACAGATTTCAACCAAAGTAAGCAGGAATGTCAAGCAGATAATCCTTTTACAAATTTGTGTTTTTTTTGTGCCATCATATTACAGTGCATACGTAGTTCCTTAGAAAACAACACATGAAACTTAACATGTCATGATTTAATAAATTCCTGTCTGCCAATTTGATATCTTCGAAATCTTGTGATATAAAATAACATAATATTTAAATGTTGATAAGCACGACAGGGCAAGAAAACAGCACAAGGACTCATACAGACTATTAATGTTTAAAATTTGTGCAGACTAACACTTAAATGTCTTTTTCAGAGTCTACAAACACTCATCGTTTGTCGTCTTTATTTGAAAACAAAGGACCTCAAAATCGTCAGTCAAGTACCTCTGAAAAGAAACCAGGTGGGTTCTAACCTTTTACACTGCAAAAGTAACACCATTCATTATATTTCCCATTGTTGGCTTACTACGCATTATATATTTGTTTTAAAATATATTTCTAGTAAAATGAATTCAACATAACCGAAAACAACAAAATTCTAAAAAAACCATTCAAAAAATAGGGGAAAAAAGATTAGAACTCCATTAAAAACAAGTAAAGAATTGGGTGTCACAAGAGGATATATGTTTATATAAAAGCATTACAATTACTCTACTCAAAACTCTGGCACTGTTCCTATTTCATGGTTGAACACAAGATTGATCTTTTTAATATTGCGACTAGGGGCAGTAGAAGCTACAATTTCATGCACATTTGATTCATAAAAGATTTCTCAAGACATTTAGTAACAACTAGGTTATGCTTTGGTTTCATATTAACCCTGCTACAGTGACAATATAAATATCGCGTGTTGGCATAACTTGAAACTTTAGCAATATTATTTTGCCATTTTGTGCAACCTCCAGGTCTTCCCATTGACAAAAAGGAATTATATATGATAACAAAGTAGATCAACTTATTTTATTGCTTGATAGATTGATTGTTGCTTAACGTCCAGTGGAAAATATTTCATTCATATTCAGGACGGAAACAAGTTAACAATCAATAAATCAATATGTAGACTGTGAGCAAGGGACCGGTAAGGAAGGAACTTTTAGACTGCAACAAGAAAAAGGGGCGTAAAATTTAGCCTTGTAACTGACCGCTTTCTGACAACTCAAAATGAGCTGTTACGAGGGGTCTTTAACGAGAATTTATGAGAATTTATACATTCCCCTTTTAGAAGACTAGTGCTTCTAGGACAAGAATACCTAGTGCCTATTCTTTCCCCGGCTCAACCTTTGGAAATGGGAGTTCGAGTATTGAAACATCGCGCTTGAACTAACGGACGCCCCTTTAGTAGGGGTTCTACCTGCAGGAGAGAAACCGAACGACCTTTTTCAATATCGCGGTGTTTGTTTAATAAATAATGCATAAAATGTTCAAGTACTTCAATTCATTTTTTTAATCAGTTACGTAAAATTACATTTAAGTACTGTTCCGTGTTCTGCATAACGAAAAGGAAAATAAATAGTCAGATATTGGTGAGCTAGACACTGGTATTTTGATAAATCAGATTTACAACAGGATTTTTTACTGGACAATTTTGTGTATAATTTGTGGCGATTGGGTTTTGTTTCGCTTCTTTTTTTACCACAATGTCTTTGTCACTGCTGGTGATTAAATTTTCCCGATAGCAAAATCAACTTTGTAGCTTTAATTACAGCTATAATAAACGAAGATCTAATAGGATACTGGCTCGGACGTCCCGAAGTATTTTAAGTCCGAACCTGACGACATTACGGACATGGTGGCGTATTGTTAGAAGATGTTCAGCTTATTTAGGATATGAAGTATACCTCGTAAAATGTGCAATCAGAAAACTCGCAAAAATCCAGTATCAAAATTCAGATTCAGATCCGTTTATGGGTGCATCGACAAAATTGACAGTATATTCAATTGGTCAATTTCAAACTGCGGCGATATAAATGCGATAAACATCTTCGACAATAATCGGAGACGTTAACGAAGTCATGGCCATCGACATTGTTCATCACATACTTTTTAAATTTATGTATCAGTCAGTGGTCTTCTTCAATGTGTTCAGAAATTTCTTAGAATGCATCACATTAAAACCAAACTGTACTCTCTACCACTTTCAAAACGGGACTCATTATACAAGGAATGTTAACAAACCTATTTTCGGACACTGATTCAAATAAGTACAAATTACTTTCTATCATTCTTGATAAAAGTCGACACCGCTTGTCTAAAACCTGTGACATTGCACTGAAATAAAAACCAAATTTGTTCATTTCTTTGGCAAATGATTGGATGACAGCGTAAACCTGTTACAGCTTAATTTCAACCATATTTTAAAGATCAATTTGTTCCAATTATTTCCTATACATGTACTTTACCTTTGCACCGAAGATATTCAACTACATACGTGTATTGCAGTATCTCAGAACTGATGACCCAAATGCTAAACCTCCAGACTGCTCTTGCGCTTATAACCCCCATTCAAATATGGTCCTGCTGGCGATGCTATAACAGAAGATTTGAACATTGTAAGAAAGAACGAATCTCTCAGAAAAATTTTTTTTTAATGACATCAGAACGAAAGCGACATTTATTTTCAAAAATTTAGATGTTGCCGAAACTTTGTCTCTCATCCATGACTGATATGCTGTCGTGCCAGCAAATAAGATCGAAATAACATCATTTTTGTCTGCGAAATCATTTTATCATTATATATATAAACTTTGTTTAATTAATGAATTAGGTATGGAGAGCACATTTTGCGATCAAACTGACACAGTTTCAATACTTACAAAAAGGGGAAATTGATAACCATATGTCGCTTTTTTCCCTCTTTGGAATTTCCTTTAAAGTTGATATTTTTGATATTCCTTTCTAGTATTTGGTACCAAAGTTACACAACTGATATAACAAGCAGCGTTTTATTTCTGGATCTACTAAATATTCCACAAAGCCGCTCTCAAATCTTTTAACTTCAATTCTGACTAATACCAAGACGGGCCACCTTTAAAACTGCGACACAAATTATGTGACATAAATCAGTCGTTGATACTATCTTCAAAGCTCAGATGGAAATCATAAAGATCAGTTTCCTCTTGTAACAGCATCAAAACATTTGACTCCATACAACAATGCCACACGACAATCTCAAATGAAGGCTAATAGATCAGATTCATAGTTCTTTCTGTACAAGAACGAAGAAAGACCGATACAAATACACCGTTACCAAAACAAACCTTGCTCAATGGAAAATAAAATCAGAAATAAAATGTACAAAAATGTTATGTTTCCATATTTACTACATTTGTTTTCAGTGTGGTGCACGAGTGTTTCAGTAGACGATCGGCATTCTAGTGGAAACTTATTGTGCTCCTCTCCTCGCCGATCTATTTCTTTACTCATTAAATGCAGACTTTCCTAGGTAGCTTTCACAGAAAAAAAATAACCCCAAACATTTAATTTCTGCTTCCGGATTATAGATGATGTTCTCCTTAGTACAGTTCACGGTTCCGTGATTAGCTTAATCTCATCTACCCAATTAAGCTAACAATTAAAGACACAACAGATACTTCCACGTCTCCCTCATTCCTTGAAAAAGGAGGAAGGCTTCACAAAAAGCTATATGACAAACGTGATGTCTTCAACTTCACAATAGTGAACCTCTCGTTTATTGGCAATAAAATTCCAGCTGCCCCGCGTATGGCGTATACAACCTTTTAGTTCATTCGTTTTTCACATGTGTCATGTTCCATCGTGTTCGTGTTCCTTCCCGAGATTGCCATGTCTGTCAAAGTTCCCTGTTTGTCTGGCCCTTTGGTTGATTTTTGCTTCAACTTGTTTATCTTTGAAATATTTTTTGTAACCACGTAAAGCCAGAATAAAAGGTACAATAAACGTATACAGACTGCAGTCTATTTTTTGTTTTTGAATCCATCAATACAGGTTCGAGACCAAAACATTGTGATGCATAATGAAAGAGAAAGAGATAGAACCGGTGGGTCAAACAAAAAGGGAAAAGTCAACAGACAGAGCAATCTCGAGAACATGACCCATATACATATAAAACTGATAAAAACAGCATTAAATTAGCTTTTAAATGCGTATAAGAATGCTATTATTATTTTTGTAACGTTTGGCAAAGGTATGTTTGTACTTTTGGAGTTCCAATAGTAAAAATGTGTAGCCTGGCTCCCATATTTATTTCTTTGTTAGTTCTAACCTAAATTCATTCAAAGCCTTATGCAAAGGGAAAACATCATGTTTACTTCACAAAAAATCCTAAATTTGGTGACTACCCCTTAATATTGAATACTACAGACACATACATATTTGCTTTATATCTTGACTTACTTATCAAAATTTACAGAAATGTAAGAAAAAAGCTGTACAACAAGAGATTTGACTCCGATTTACTCATTGCAAATTTTTCGGAACAATCTCGTAAATTCAAACACAACTCATTGGGACAGATCTTGATACTTAAGACATGAGATATGTGTCTCAATAAATGTCTTTGAGATAAAATCTGAGAAAACGATAAGTTATAAGACGTCTTGTAAAGAAAGCAACCAAACAGTTATTTTAAATTACAACGTTACACAAATAAAAACTGTACCTTTCCTATATGCTTTCAAAGGTGATGTGGTAAGGGCACTAGTCACATGAACAGAAATATAAGATGTAGTTCACCTACTGAACGCTGACTTAAAATCGTATTTGAAGGGTATCGTATGTAGATTAGGTAACAAGTACTTTTGAATTTTTGAAATAACACTTTCATCAGGAACATCAAATTCTTCTGTGCCAGTACTGCGACTGTCTGCTAATTGACTTGTAGTCAGGTGCATGACTTGGAAATACGAACCCAGCAGTATGTGTTTAACGTTGAAATTTAGTACTTCAAATTCGTTTTCTGTTCATATTAAAATTATTTTCAAATTGAGATATTCAAATATCTTCAATTGTTTTGCATTTTATGGAAAAGCATCAAAAGATTCTAATCGGCTTTTCTGTTTAAACATTTTTACAATAGCGATAAATAGCCTCGTGTATATTTTGACGACACTCTTGATTGCAATTTTGGAAGTTGGACGAGCACATACCAGCTCTCTGACCTCGACGATCTTTAGCTCCCCAGTTCTCCAGTAAAAACTTGGTAACATAATTAATATCAACTTTGATGTAGTGCACTATCAGGTAAAGTGTTGTCCCCAATGTTAACATCCGATATAACGGATGTATAATTAAATATTATGTTTTTGCTATATGTTATTTAAGTATATTAGATAATAGATGGATGTCGTGGTGTTATGGAATATTTTTGATATGTTTATCAAATCTATACCTCGTTTTATGTATTAAATTTTCAGAAGTGGCATCAATAAAATTCAAGCTCACCTGGATGGATGAGATAAAGAAAATTACCGAATCATGCATTGTTCAGTGAGGGAACATTATTTGTATAATGGAGGCATATTAATGGTTTGGTTCAACCTTCGGTCTTTAGTTTTATGAAAACTCTTAACAACAAGTGAAGAAATAAATCGTCGAGGACAGTTATACAATTACCGGTAGTTCCCATTGGAATGGGAGAAAAATTGTCCACCAAAACGGATAAAATATGTTGTCAATTAGAAATCTCACATTGTTGTATTATCCTCCAGTGTTTTTTTTTTTTTTTTCATTTTGTGTTATGTTGAACAATTCACCTTCAAGTCAAAGGTTTTGATGGTGTTACAAGAGGACACAGATCAGGAGATAAAAAGTCCATCTTGCCTTTGGAGTTCTCAAGATTCCACATCTGATTGATGCCACTTTTTGCAGCATGTCTGGCGGCCCGTCTTTATGGTGGTTAAAGTTGAAATTAAGATTTTTGAGAGGAAGACAAAAGTAATATACATGTATCATAATCAATCATCTTCGTTTAAAAAAATGATGTAGTTAAGAAAGTTGGAATGTGTGCTCGTAATTCCAAACTATCCATTCTGTGTTTTTGCAGAAAAATATGTTGTTATTTAGGTCTTATCTGCTGGTACGACATCATATTTTTCCTAAATGATAAACACAGTATCTAAAACTTCTGAATCATCAAAAATAGATGTCGCATTCGTACTCATTTATGTTTTAAGCTTGCATATTATAATTTGAATTAGTGAAATTACATATTCACCAATTCTAAAAATGTATCAACGTTCCCCTTCCCTCGTTTGCCAATTTGTTTGCATAGTCCTCAAAAGACTCCATCAACAAATTAAAGTTGCATTTACAATTGATGGACTGTCGCTGACGATATTAAGGTCCTTTAGAAAAGATGTTCGTAGATATTCTGTCTCGACTATATCAGTTGTATATTTTACTACTGACGTGGCGAGCAGGACCATGTTTTCTATTTGAATTTGAATTTGCATAAGAACAGCCAGGGGTATTGCCTTCAGGTCATCAATAGAGATATCCTGCAAAAAAGTTAGTAAATTAATTTTTTGGGGTCCGAAAGGTGAAGAAAATATATAGTTGCTTATTTGAACAGATTGATCTTTGAAGTATGGTGGAATGTTGACTGTAACAGACTTATGGTGTAATTTATTGCCAAGATTGATGGGTCCAAACGTAGTCAGCAAAAAAGAAAGACAGTTACATATTAAACATTTGATCTTTTAATATGCTCGAAACAGTTCTTATATAGGTTAGTTGCCATGTTTGTTCCACTTTTTTGGATTTTACAAACATAGTATACACACCACTACTCTAAAAAAACTAAAGCTGGAGTAACAACAAAACAATAATGTATGTAAAGGTGCTCTGGATAGGTATACAACTCCTACTCCACTAGTGGCACCCGTTACTCGGTAGACAAAGCTGGTGTTTGGTCACTATTGATTTTTGTAAATACCGGTAAACGAACGGATTTGTAGTCTCGACAGTGGGAAGATATCCATTGTTTTTGTGAAATGGACATTTCGTACCGATCAGCAACATCATTCCAGCAAAAGAAAAATATTAAGGATGATGACTTTAATCTAGCACGAGAAATCCTTGGTTCAGTAGTTGTCAGCAGCAATCATCTATCAATAAAATGCTGATAGGAAGCACATGCCCTGGAGTAGTATCAATTAAGAGATATACACTCCGTATGCAAGTGCAAGGAGATATATAAAGGATTAGTTTTTTTCACGTTATATCATAAAAGTTAAAATTCTCTGAAAATGATTTTACTTTATGATAATTGATCAGTCGGTGGTTAAAAACGGACTTTCATTGTCTGGTGCTAATACGGTTTAATATACCGGGTAAAAAGTTATTGGGTGCACGGTTTTGTTTGCATGTGGGTATAGGTTAAATGAAAATTAAAATAAATAGCCGAAAATCATGAGTCTAAATAAGGATCACGTAATTGGTTAAATATGCAAAATAAAAAGCAGTTGAAGGAATCAGATAAATTCCGTCATTGACATCCCGACAAAAGACCAAAAGATGACAACAAACAAAAGGCTTGAACAAAGCTTATTTAGAAATATTCTGATTGTTAATATAATTTAGAGTGGGGTAAAAAGACCAAACATGATAAAAGTAGTGAATAATAGAAATCTAAAAAGGTGGGTATGAAGGGCGAATTCATGGAAAACCATTAAAAATATGAAGGCATTCACTTCATTAACAGAAATGTGTTATACTTCATCTCATACCACGAGAAACAAAACAAGTGATAAATAAAGAAAAATTATTATCCATGAGAAAACCACCCAAAATGTATAACTTACAGACAAAATCAGGTTGCCTTCAAGCTATCGAAATGGACACATATTCATACCCTGCGGAGAGCTGCAACATAAAATCTGATGATAGTCAAATCTAAGAACTTTCAGTTATATTAGATGCGATGTTAATCAAGTAACATTTACACATATAAAACATAGCACTTCTAGTGCTGGAAACAAAACCCATTATTATTTTTTCAACACACCATTCATGTTTCCAACTGCAATTGTGATAAATTTTGGCCAGATAAACTAAAAGCATACTCGATCCATTTGATCTTTTGCAAGATATGCAGATATCGTTAATAATTGTCACAGTACAACTCATCCTGGTAATGATTTAGACCAAGTATCAAATCAATTCAACATACAATTGTAAGGTTAGAAAATCCCTAGATGAAATTTTTACGGCACTGTCAGAGATATAATCAATGTCTCTGCCAACAGGAAGTTGACATACAAATGTACATCGCACCCAAATATGAGAGAAACATTACAACTCACCCTTATAATACTTCTGGCAAAATATCAAATCAATCCAATAAATATGCACAAGCCGAGATTTTGTGATGACAGACGTGCGGACAAAGATAAAACTTAATGCCCACATCGCCTGAATGCGGTAACTACTGGTAAAATAATGAACATGAGTGCTGCTGACACCCCCATTGTTCGACATGAAAATCATACAAGATCATTATATTTTTCATTTAATTTATTTAAAATTGATGCCGACTTATATATATATTGGGTGTTAATGTTTCAGTCATGACAGTGTCGGACTGCTGCAGCAGAGGATAATCATAAACATTACTCACTCAAGTGACCCACAGGCCCTTGAGGCAAGGATCCATAATACACTCCCACCTCTACAGTAACCTTTATAATCTATTTGTATGGTAGTTTAAAAATAAGAAACAGTAATTTACAGGCAGTAAT
>JAULBM010092243.1:0-13553 GCA_032357055.1 Geukensia granosissima | reverse complement strand
AATCAAAAACTACCCTGATCTTATCGGGTTTCTGGCTGTGATAAACAGCATGATGTGGTATGTACCATACCTTTCCATCATTCCTATTTAAAGCTTCGTCTGGAACAGGTTCCATGTATCCCTCTTTCAACAATTTGTTCATGAAATCTGTGTAATCTTGTTTTAGTTTCTGATCTTTCACCAGTTTGTTTTTCAAGGATTTTAAACGCTGAAGACCTTGAATGGCATTGTTCGGTAGTTTCATGTTGTTATCTCGAAAAGGTAGTGACAAATAGTAATGTTCATTTTCGTAACAAATTGAGTCTTTCATCTGTTTAAGAAAGGTTTTGTCTTCAATTGAGCACTCTCTTTTGTCATCTATCAAACGCTCAGGAAAGTCATAGTTAATACACTTTTCAACAACTTTATCCAGTTGCATCTCCTCATTTTCATTAATGGCCATAATGTCTGCCCTATTTACAACGAGATTCGCTATGTCAGAGTTGTTTTTATCTCTAAGTAAATTCCATATTATCCAACCCAATCTTGTCTTCGTTGCGTGTGGAGAGCCGCTAGGACCAGTAGCTACTTCAAAGGGTGCATATGCATCAGGAACATTGTTACCTATCATTATTCCAATGTGGTTATCATCTAATTTCGGTAATTCTACTCCTGACAAGTGAGACCATCGAGATATTTCTTTTTCTTTAGGTATATGTTCAGCTGATACTGGCATCTGATCCTTAGTATACACCTTTGGCATTTCGACAGTGTTCTTCATCTCAAGATCACATATTTGTAGGCCATTTAATGCGTATGTATACATCTTATGAGGGGTCCCCATCGTGTTTAATGTTATCTGCATTCTTTTGCCATTGCCATTTAACTGACGCATAACATTTTCCGTACAGAACGAAACACTACTGCCGGAATCAAAGAAAGCGTATGTCTAAATGCTATTTGGCTTGTTTTTCAACTTTACTCTGACAGGGATAATAGCTATAGCACAAGATACATCTCCGGCCCCTGTTTGGCTGTTTGTATTAAAAAAGGTTTTCAGTGCATTCACTAGGGTGCACTTCTTCTTCCTTTACAATTTTGTCGGTTGCTTTTGTTTTATCATTGTCAGTTAATATCCTAGATGGATTGTGAAGCATGGTTGGGTGGCGTCTATTGCAAACAGAACAAGTTGCACGATTTTTACATTCCACTGTTTTGTGTCCGTGTTTCAAGCAACCGAAACAAAGTCCTTTGTTCTTCAAATGTTCATATCTGTCTTTGTGACTCAAAGATAATATGTCTTTGCAATCTCCTGTAGTATGAGTGTTACTACTACAATAAGTACATTTTGTTTGACTATTTTGTTTAATGTTTTCTGGTTTTCCGGTGAAGCCTGTAGCCAAGGCATGTCTCTGTGGTTGTCTTTGTTTTTGTTCTTTCAAATTACCTCTGGTTTTAGAGTCGTTCCTTATGGCCATATTTCCGTAAACAGGATCATTAGCTTTCTTAGCCTCCTTTTGAACAAATTCTACGAAATGCCTAAACTTCACGGTATCTTTGTTTTCACGGAAACGAAGCACAATGTTTCTCCAGCGATCATGAAGGTATAACGGTAATTTCTTCATTAGTAGCTTAATGTTCTCTGAGTATTCTAGTATTCGTATCGCCTGTATGCTTTCTATTGCATTCATACATTCGGTGAGAAACCAACGATTTTGCATCCCCTGATATGATATTGGGCCATTTGAGTGCTTTCTTGATAAAGGCGTTTGCTATGACTTCTTCATCTCCATACCTTTCCTCTAACTGTTTCATAGCCGACGCATAAGCGTGTTCACCATTCAACTGTCCAAACCCACAAACAACTTTGTTAGCTTCTCCATATGTATATTGTTCTAAATAAGTCATTTTCTCTTCTTCGTTTTCAGCATTTACAACTATTCTTGCATTGAATTGTCTGCAAAATTTCCTATATTCGAGGGGGTCTCCTCCAAATTTTCTTATTTCAGACACAGGTTTGCGAAGGTGTTTAACAACTGATGTCATGTCGGATTCGTATGAAGGTTTTGACATCACGTCATGTTTATTGGCATTACTGTTGAAGTTTGTATCCATCTTTGTATTTATATCCGGTTTCGTTGGATAAAAGCTTACTGGTTGAGATTGAGGCAAATAATTTGTAAGATCAAGCTTGTGTTTGACTTCTTCTTGAACTGGGATAAATGTCTCTGCATGCGGATTTAGTTGGGAAGACTTTGGTGCATTTATTGATCTAGTTTCGATTTTCACCTCTGCAGGTGTAGTAATTCCCATTTCTCCTCTCTCGAATATATCGTAAGCTCTTACTTTGGCGTCAGCAACTGCGATATCAGTTTTGATATTAAGTTCTTCTTCTTCCATCTGCAGAGCAATCTTGGCCATCTCAATTTCTCGGCGCTTTTGTAACGCTTGCTTCTTGGCCTCAAGTTCAATTCTTTTTTCCTCTGCTTCTAGTCGCTTTGACGCTAAACTGGAACTACTACTCATTTGCGATCCTTTTCCAACGCTGGGTGGCTTATTCAAACGAACCTTAGTGTCTGAGTGTGCATTCATAAAATCTTCAAATGATGTTTTAAAATTTATCATGAATGTCTCTCTCTGATCGTGAACAAGAATATATTGTTCCCTTTCATGTACGTGAAGTTTCTGTAGATGTTGTTTGTGCAGGTCCATTGCTCTGCAGCCAATCACTGTACCTCAATCGAATATCTTCAGTTGGTTCTTTGTCGGTTATCATACGTTTGATTTTCAAAGTTAACGACTTCAAACGATAGAAAAATTGGCCTATTTGGTCTTCGTTAAACAGTTTGCCTTTTTCTGTATACTTTCTGGGACGTGCCCCTCCCTTTGCTCCATCCTCAGTCTGATTTGTAGTATTATCAGGTAATTGTTCAACTTTGTTGTCTTCCCTGGTCTCTTCAGGTTTAGGATTGTTACTTTCTGTTTTATTTTGTTCTAAAACCGTATTGTCCATATTTTCCATAGTTTCGTCTAAATCTTCACTTTTAGGTATTTGAGTTTCACTGTTATCTTCTTGTACACTCATTTTCTTCAAGTAATACGTCAATGATGTGGAGTTCGTATATTCCTACACCATGGATGAGTGGACCGTCATATGCATTCCTTCCATTCAATAAATACTACACAATAAATTGCAATCCTTTAATAGTATTCTGAATTCATATGGATTACATCAGAGTTGAATATCGCGTGTTATGGAAGATATGATTGACTGAAAAGACAGAAATTGTAAGCATAATAAGTATATGAAAATTCTAAATTTTAAAGTCTTTTTTGGAACATTTACGGTAATTACATACAGTTATTTCAAAACTTCACATAATGTTTATTAGAACATTTACGGTAATATCTCGTGCTTCACCTGCATCATAAAATCATTTTTACCGTTCTTATATTCAATATTCTAACAAAAATACATATTGCATTAATTAAAATAAACATAAAGAAATAAACATACCGTATTATTTGACCATGGTATTCCAATTAAATCCAAAATTAAACAAAAATGTAACAAAGGAATTCTGTGTATGTCAGCATCCTGAGATCTAATTAATAGGGGAAAGTTATCAATGAAACACTACTATATGCTATCTTATGTAAAAGGTAGAAACATACCGAATGGCTTATAGTGTTTTAAAATAAAGTGTTCATTTAATGTAATTTGGTCGTAACATGGTCCCTATTGAAGAGGGGGTTAGTCATCAAAATTCAACCCAACATTTCAAAGGGATCTAAATAATGGAACATAATTAAACTAAAACCTTACTGTCTTAGGATGGCTAAGACCATGAGAGGCCCATAAAATAATTCAAGCACAAAATTTTTAAGTCATCTGCCAGTTTATATATAGTTAGATATAAATTTGACAGGGGCATTCATGTTTTTAAGATACATATAATAAATTATATCATTTGATCACTCTCAAGGTTTTTGCAAACAGTTTCTTCAACCCAACTAGTATTCCTATCCACTGGATATTTGTTATGGAGTTGCTTCTGTATCAGTACATCCAGATCCACACCCAATGGATGGCCCTGTCCCTCATTTATGCATGAGGTATCATATTAAATTTTTGGCACACAGTTTCTACAGCCTAAAAAGCAGTTCTAGCCACTTGATATTTGGTAAGGAGTTGCATATATGTCCAATACATCCTGATTTCACATCCACTTGACCTTTCCCCTCAGTTATGCATGAGCACTTGCATTAAGTTTTTCACAAACAATTTGTTCTGTAGGAACAAATAGTTATAAGCACTTTGTTTTATCTAATGATTATCTTTCAGGTAAAAGTTTTTTCGAACTTAAATTGTTTTTCAGATTTTGGGGAACTGCACACAATTTAAGAAACTATTATTCATGAATAAGAATTGACTCGAGGCTTGAGCTGCTTTTTCAATTTTTCATTTTGATTTTCAGGTTTGGGGATCTAGTTACAGTTTGGGTCAAGAATTTGTCAGACATTATACAGAAAAATGTGAAGATTCCGCCTCTGAAAAGAGTATGGATTCTAGTCATAAAACATTCCAGGAAAATCTTGTGTCTGAGAAGAATGTGGAATCTAGTCAGAAAGCATTCCAGGGAGATCTACTTCTCAATCCACAATCAGAACTTGATGAAAAAATGAATATTGAAGCAGATATTGCTGAAATGAAAAACTTTTTAAATAAAAATTCTCAAGATGTGCCAAAGGATACTATAAAAAATGTGAACAGTAGACAGTGGAATACTGTACGAATGTCAGGGTTTGGCCTGCCCTCAGGTAAATCATTGTCAGATATAGACCCTCAATATCTTCGGGACTATGCTTTGGATTTCATGCGTGGTGTCATGGATGAATGCACTCACTTAGGTAACTTTGCTATACCAGTTGACCCAAATTTGATAATCATTGTAGCGGCCCACCATGATGCCTATGTACCCAGAAAAAATGTGATACCTTTGGAACACCTCTGGCCTGGTGCTCAAGTTAGATATGTAGACTCAGGACATGTTAATGCCTTTTTACTACATAACAGTCAGTTCAGGTAAGTTACATTACATAGGAATCTCCAGGAATAAAACAAAATATTTTGTTTTTAATGACCTTTTTATGTATTGACTTGCAATATTTATATTAAATGTAATTTTAGTCTGCTTTACAAATATTAAAAAACTGCAACAATATTCACAAAATATTTTCTGGCCATTAGTTAATGTTCACAGCTATGGTCAAAGGGAGATAATCTACGCATTAATTATTTCATAAATTATAAATGTGAACAAGTAATTTTAGTGCTGATGAGCTAGCTTTATTCATCAAAACTATGCTTTTTTAATGTCTTTCTATTTGATAACCTTTATATTGGTATTTTGTACTTTGATCTTATAATAAATACCATGTGATCTTTTGTTGTTACTTTGCATCTTTTGTTTTGTATACATTTCACTAGCCAATTTCCTCCTTTTAAATTGATCGGCCAAATGAAATGAAACCTCTTGCTGCTGCTCTTGATGGGGCTTAGTGAAATTTGTATATACTGTCCAGGTTCAACATTTAACATGGCTGTTACATATAGATGTTGTATGATTGTCATTGAGACAACCATTTAAAATATATAAATAACACAAAGCTGGTCTTCAGCAATGTTACTAAAAACCACACCATAGGCAAGCTGTCAAATGACCTTCCAAAGAAGTGTGATGATATGCAAATGTAATGATTGGCCAAATACATTTACAATTTAAAACAGGTAACAGTAAAACTTTTAAACAGACATCCACTGGATTAAAAATTCCTAGGTTGGGATAGACATAAAGTATGTGGTGGGGTTAAACATGTTTGTGAGCATTCAGCACTGCACTAACCTGGGGAAGTGATATGACAAAACAACATAAAACATTAAAAACCAACTGTATTATATTGAACTCTTGCAGATGATAAACAGACAATAACAAATACAACAAGATATAGAATGATGTATTGACGGTTTGACCTTGAAAAAGTATTTCTTGTTTGTGATAGCCATTTCAAACTCCAAACACAATTGATAATATACCTTGTTCTTTTTACAGTCAATTAATATTTCTGATATGTCAACATCTTCTCCAAGTTGGCTTTGTCATTTCAACAAAAAACTTATCTATGGCAGGTATACCACATATTTTGGATAAAAAACAAAAATTCTGAAATAAGATTTCATATTTTTCAGGAAAGCAATAGTGGATTCTTTTAACCTCCAGATACAGAAATATCACAGTTGATGTTGGCAGCATTTTAGTTTACCACAGTGTTGTTCAGTCTTCTAGAAACAGACTCTAGATTTATTTATAGAAACAGACTACAGATTTATTAATAGAAACAGACTATAATGACTGCAGTGTCTGCTCACCACAGTATTGTTCAGCCAGGTGTTTAATAGAAAATTTGATTTTTTTTTACAGAAACATATTATAGTGTACAGTGTGACAGATTTTAATTAGCATTCAGCATTTACTAACAAATTGTTCAGCTCAAAAACTTGTCACTTTATAGAAACAAGTATTATATTTATTGGTAAACACAGACTGAAGGATTCAGAACTAAGGATAGATATATATGTGCTTGTTTAAAGGATGTAAATAAACAGGTTTTCAAAAGATTGTGACAGTTTTTAAAACCTTTCTAATTGGAACAAAATAATTAGAAAATATTTAAGGGTCAGTTTGCTCTTTTTTTAGAGAAGAATATTGGAAATTTGGTGGGAAAAGAGTTTCTCTTGATTTTCTTCATGTTTTGTCTAAGTAACTTCTATGAATAAATAGCAAGGATTTCCTTAAAAAGTTCGGAATGCCATAGTAAGATGTGTAAAATAGAATTATGAAAAGAAAAGTGAGGGGTTACTGGGTATAAAATAATACTGATGTTATTTAATAGAGAAAAGCAAAATGATCAGAGAATCTTGACAAAATTGGCTGACATCAGCTAATTCTTAATTCTTCTTATATGAATTGCCAGTGAGGGTCCAAATTAAAGCTTAAGGGCTCCATCAAAAAGCAAAGATGGGCAGCCCTCAAAATTATATCTGTAGAGAAATGTAGGGGCAGATAATAGTTTTTAAAATGCTATTGCATTGTGTAATATATGAACCGGTCACTGATGGATATTTCATTCTTTGATTCAAATCAAATACAAACGTGGAAAAACTCAAATCATTTAATGAAGCTAAAAAAATCGCACTCAAAAAAAGCTTGGCATAGTGTATAGTGGTATTTTTTAATCATTGAAAAAAGTTTCAGAACTTACTGAGAAAATTTTCAAAAATCATTTTATAAATTTTCCTGTTTATAAAACTGTCATGGGTTCATAGGTTCATGAATTGGTGGTTTAAAATTTCATAAAAATCCACAAAAATATGTCCTGTTTTTTATTGTGTTTTAACTGAACCAGGTTACCAGGAAAGTGTAAACCCAAACAACAATGGGGATTTTACAGTATTTTCTTCTATACTCAATTCTCCTTTTTATAGGAAATGTAATTGTAGTGATCTTAATAAACTTGTTATAACTTCAGTAGATTTTATTGACATGATTTGGTTGCTGAGACTAATCTGTGATATTCAAATAAAAGTGTTGTACAATCATTGTTTGTTATAATTGATGTTAATTGTACGATAAATTTAAAAGTAATTTTTCATCTCATCCAGTTTATTCCTGTGCAAGATGTTTGTACTTGCTTATATTTTAGTCCACTCAGACTTACAGTTAACAGAGACTTATAGTCCACACAGACTTATAGTCCATACAGACCTAGTCCACACAAACTTATTGTCTACACTGATTAATAGTCCACACAGACTTACAGTTAACACATACTTATGGTCCACTCACGCTAATAGTCCACACAGACTTATAGTCCATACAGACCTAGTCCACACAAACTTATTGTCAACACTGATTAATAGTCCACACAAACTTATTGTCAACACTGATTAATAGTCCACACAGACTTACAGATAATACAGACTTATAGTCCACTCACACTAAAAGTCCACACAGACTTATAGTCCATACAGACCTAGTCCACACAAACTTATTGTCAACACTGATTAATAGTCCACACAGACTTACAGTTAACACATACTTATAGTCCATTCACACATTAACACATACTTATGGACTATTAAGTCCACACAGACTTATAGTCCATTCAGACCTAGTCCACACACTTATTGTCGACACTGATTAATAGTCCACACAGACTTACAGTTTACACATACTTATAGTCCATTCACACTAATAGTCCACACAGATTAATAGTCCATACAGACCTAGTCCACACAAACTTATTGTCAACACAGATTAATAGTCCACACAGACTTACAGTTAATACAGACTTATAGTCCATTCACACTAATAGTCCACACAGACTTATAGTCCATACAGACCTAGTCCACACAAACTTATTGTCAACACAGATTAATAGTCCACATAGACTTACAGTTCACACAGATTTATAGTCCACACAGCCTCATAGTCCACACAGACTAACAGTCCATACAGACCAAGTCCACACAGCCTTACAGTCCACACAGGCTAACAGTCCACACAGACTAACAGTCCACACAGACTTATAGTCCACAAAGACTTACAGTTCACACAGACTCAGTTCTCACATACCTAGTCCACACAGACTTTCAGTCCACACAGACCTAGTCCACAAAGACTTACAGTTCACACAGACTCAGTTCTCAAATACCTAGTCCACACAGACTTTCAGTCCACACAGACCTAGTCCACAAAGACTTCTAGCCCACACAGTCTAATAGTCCTCACGGACTTATAGTCCACACAGACTAATAGTACACAGATATTATAGTCCACACAGACTAATAGTACACACAGACGTTTAGTCCAGACTTATTGTTCCCATGGTAAAAAACAACAGCAGTATATTTGAAATATGATGTAGTTGGGATTCTGATTGATATAAAGTCTCAATAGTTGGAGGCAAGAATTTTAAAAAATCAGTGGAAAAGGATCACAATGGAGATTTTATGAAACCATGAGCTGTTGGACAGGCATTTCACTTGCTCTCAAGTGAGGTAATTTTTTTATCTCTACATCTACTCTTACAAGACGTTTAGTTACATATATTTTACATGATTAAATTAAAATGATTTTACAAAACAATTGGTTGCTATTTTAGCTCACCTGCCGGAGTTGGACCTCTATGTAAAATGCTGATACACATAATGTGAGATAGGACCTTCTGTGTAACACGCTGATATTCACAACAATTCTGTGGAAGTGGGCCCTCTTTGTAACAGACTCATACACATTATGTTAGAGTAGACCATCTGTGCAACACGCTGATATACACTTCATTCTGTGCAAGTTGACCCTGTGTAGCATGATGTTATACACTACATTATGTGGGAGTGGGTTCTGTGTGTAAAACTCTGATACAGATTATGTAAAATGGACCCTCTGTGTAACACGCTGATATACACTACATTCTGTGCAAGTGGACCCTGTGTAGCCCGCTGTAATACACTACATTATGTGCGAGTGGACACTCTTTGTAGCACACTGTTGCACATTATGTGAGAGTGTTCCCTGTGTGTATAACACGCTGATACACATAATGTCAGTGTGGACCCTCTGTGTAACACGCGTTGTTGTACACTACATTCTGTGCGAGAGGGGTGGCGGCCCAGTATTCCGAAGGCCCGATAGTCCGAAGGTTCTTTAGTCCGAAGGTTCGTTAGTCCGAAGGCCCGATAGTCCGAAGGTCCGATAGTCCGAAGGTTCGTTAGTCTGAAGGCCCGAAGGTCCGTTAGTCCGGCCGAAGGACCGAAAGCTCGATTGTCCGATATTAAAGCCTAATTTCCAGATATTTTACAATGTGGATTTCTATACTGTCTCTGCTTAATAAAAGTAAGCTTATTCTGTCTGCCACTTTGGTATCTTCAAATTCCTTTTAATGCTTTCTAAACCGTGGTTTGTCCCTCCACACCTCTCCCCTTCCTGATTCAAGAGTTGTTTCATTAATACATTTTGTTCATGCAAACCTTTAATATGCTTAATTACATATATACTGCATATATTACTTTGTAACGACAAGAATAATAGCTGATTTATACTTCAACACAACGACTATCGCGGTAGGTCGCGTGACAATCGGGCGATTAGAACCAATATACAAATACCAATAGGTTTCCTTCCGCATTCTTCAGCAATCCTACGTTTTCATACATGTAGCCAACAATAGAAGGCAAAAATCGCGCAATGGTTGTGCATCACCAATACTGCATCAATATAGTTCGTAGAATCTCATTTTTCCACAAAAAAAATCGAAAAATGAAATACACCTCTTACAATTAGGAGGTTCTCCGAAATAATTTGATTTGGCCAAAACATATTTTTGTTGCATAGCCATTTAAAAATTGTGTTCTTAGTGGTTTTAAGAGTGAGACACATTTCAGGAATAAGTCATTTACTTGAACCTAATTGTTTTTGTTCAGAATAAAAAATATTCCGCTATAAAATTGTACTACTTGACACTGGAAAAGATTTTCTTTGATTTATTAATGCCGAGTTAACTGTTGAGTTTTCCTCTTTTAAATGTTTTTTCTGAAGATATTAAGAGCTGTAGTCCTGCAGTCTCTCATTTGACACATTTTTATTTTCTGATAGATAAAGTAAATATTAAGAATATACAAATTATGTAGTCATCCAACATCTGTGACAGCCTGTTCTCTGTTTTATTATAATTGTGTATGATAAAATATTCTCATGTCTCAATGCAAACTAGGATAGATTCAGGGACAGGAAGTTCTTTTAATCTAAACGCCTATGTGAGCTGTTGTCATCATTTGGCGTCTGTTGTCAGTCTTATACTAACGTCTCGGAAAGGAGTAAGTACGTTAATTAAGCCCCATTTTTGGCCCAAATATTAGATTTTGTGACACAATAATAAATTTTTGCGAAAATGCTCTTTAATAATCGTGTTTTGATAATTCATTACTTTTTCTTGTATACTCTTCGTCATTTCGACAAAATTAAAGGGCATATTTGTCTATTTTGTCAAGAATTTAACATTTTCGGTTAAAATACTCAATATTTGGAGGTATTTTGTTCAAAATAGATATGATCGCACAAAAACATCACAAAGATATTTTAACCAAACATTTGTACTTAATAGATCTTTAATTGTGCAAGGTTTGGTTGTGATGTTTTTGTGCGATCTATATTAAAATCGACTAAATAGTATCAAATATTGCATCAAATTAACTAATTTTTTAGTATTTTCACATTTAAAGCATGTTTTATGTGTCATTTGACAGTTGTAGAACTAATTAAACTAAAAATTCTGTTGGATTTTCTTTTTATAGACATTATTCAATACAAAAAATGTAAAACAATAGATATTAGCCAATTTTCTTTTTTTAGCCAAATTCTTGGGCCAAAAATGGGCTTTAACGACCCTCGTCCTTTAAACATATATAATGTTATTTCATCTCTTTATAGTCTCTTTTGACACCTTATAATCATCTGCCGTAGGCCTACTCTTGTTTCTGCTCGCACAGATGATTGATATTGTTCAATGATCGGTAGAACAAGGCTACGGCCAATCAATGTTGAACTATTTCCTTTTTAAACGTTTGGGATCATGAATTGGTTGATCCCTATAAAATCGAATAAAAAAGAAGATGCAGTTGAAAAAGCCATTTAAACGTCTTCAGTTGTCATAATGCCTTTAATAATGAACTAATATCCACATAGACGGTTAGCGGTAAACGGGCCCAAAAATGGCTGGTATTTAATTGTAACAACAATCTGTCAAATACGTATTCAAAACAAGTTACAATTAAATAAAAAAATAAACAACGAATGGATAACAAGTTTCTTGCTAGAAAAGAACGTATGTATCAGTTCTAGGATAATTTGAGCATCTGTTTCTCATAGTTGGCTTCTTCTTGGAATGATGTGTGCCCACATTCCATATAAGGAATTCGAAAATACCAAAGGGGCAGACAGAAATCGTCAAGTCAGAAGACAGACAAGACAATGCCCAACAAAAGGAAACGGAAAACAAACAGAACACACAACACTACCATGAAAACTAAAGCTGGAGTAACACGAACCCTACAAAAAATAAATAACGGATTCTTGAAAAAGCGTTAGTGTAAGGGCGAATTTTGACCCCGTTGAAAATTTTCTACGTTGAAAAACGACCAAATGGTCAATTTTCAACGGGGTCGAAATTCTCCCTTACACCGCGCAAAGGACAGAGATGCTAACACTTCGGAAGCGCCCAGTCCTGTCCACGTTTTTTAAGTTAGTTAATGGAGTCTAAGCTATTATTATTTTTCGTTTATGTGTTTCGTCATTTTTTTGTTTTATAGCATTTTTGGACTATTAACCTCTCAAATCAGTATTTTGATCTAGACTCAGTACACTAAGCCAATGGTTGCGGCTCAAACAGCGATACGTTGTTTCCCGATTGAAGTCATCACTCCAGATATATACGGTCGATATCATTATCTATTTGGCTACTATAGAAAGTGATGTAGACAGAAGTGGTGGTGAAACATCTAAACAAGCTCTAGACCAGAATCTTGAATTTTGTATCTTGTTATGTTACAATGATACAAAGCCTTTTCTCATACTAGGATTTGACTATTACCAGATTGGAAATGGGCAATGCGGCAGATGTCGTTTAAGGGGAACTAACTTTTGACTTCCGAACCACCTCATTTCAACCTCTTTTTTCTTTGGACAATACATATGTCTCATTTCTATTCTGTAGATCCACCAACACTGTATTTGATTCATTTATCACTGCGAATTGAAGATATGTGGCGTTCCACTAATTGTATTATGTCTCTAGATTTAAAAATTCAGGTATATGTATGTTTTTGTATTAGTTTTCTGTTGAGTTTGTCATTTGTTCTCGGGTTTTCCGTGTCGCTGTAGATGTTTTTCCTTCCTGTTGAGCTGTGTTTTTAAATAGCTTTACTTGACGAACATTATATATAGTTACAGGATAATTTAATTTCATTTACAGAAAAGTTAATTAACCAAAAGATCAAATTACAACATATGTTTACTATTGAAATAAAAACAAAAATATTATGTGATTTTTGTTTTATTATTATTATTATTATTATTATTATTATTATTATTTTATTATAGTACGTTTATTTATGTTATAAATATTGCTCTAAATCAATTTATATTGTTCTAAATACTGTATTTTATATATAGACATGTACAACCCAGAATAAAAAGCTTATTTTGATACACTAAGGTTTATAATTGTCTGATACAAGTCATGAAGCCAAAATGGCAGCTTCCTTTAATAGGATTTTGAATTTCGTGTTTATAATCCTTATAGAAAGGAATGTGTTGTCATTTTGTTATTAATTCAAAAGTTACAATTTAGCAATTTAGCATATAGTAATAGCTATGAATATAAACTAGAGGCTCCCAGGAGCCTGTGATCGCTCACCTGGATTACAGTTGAGAAGATGTATAATGTCAAAACTAGAA
>JAULBM010092133.1:0-19296 GCA_032357055.1 Geukensia granosissima | reverse complement strand
ATCGATGTTAGTCACAACCGGTATAGGAACGGATTTGTATTCATGACAGTCGGAAGATATCCATTGTCATCTGTGAAGTAGATATTTCGTACCGCTCAACCAAATCATGATGGAAATATTTTAAACTTAAATGCATTAATATCTTTTTTCTGTAATCATGGTATTATCTTTTGCGAAACCTTTTTATTGATGAGAAATATTTGCCAATATTGAACTTTTGCCATTTACAACTCATGAAAATCATTCCGTCTAAGCCTCTCTGCAATTTAGGGAGCACTGAGAGTCAGGAAACAAATAGAATCAATTAACATTTTAACTCGTTTTGTCTTCGACTCTCTTTAATTTAATGAGGATCGAGAGCCAGAAAATCCAAGGATCAGAACATTCTGAATCAATTCCTTGTAAAGAGGCAAAAAGGATGGTTGACACATAACACTTGTCCTTTGCATACAATAATAAATTGACTTTGGTTACTACTGTAGAAAAGGAGATGTGGTTAGATTGTCTATGAGACAGCCATCCGAAACGTGCAAATCACAAACTTCTACAGGAGGCCTTCAACAGTGGACGCATGTCTACACCCAACGATTAGCTGTAAAAAAGCCAAATCACAAAGTGATAGTGGTTGCTTTTCTTTGTTCATAACCTTTCTTGATCCTGTCTTTTACTTTTATTTTTCATTTTATTTATTTTTGAAGCAATAATCTGAGTATATTTTAAATATATCGAGGCGAAATGTACTGATGCAAAGTGGGTAAACATTACTTTCATCAGTGGAGTTGCTCTGGTTATATACCATATGTAGGTGTTAGGTTATATTGGAATAGCCATTTTACAAGTATGGCATTCATGCGTTTTCTAACGTTAAAGGTTCGAAATGAATTCTACGAACCGCGTGTGAAGCGGACACCCAAGGGGCAAAAGTAGGAAGATCAGTTAAATTATCTGTATGAATTTCTATATAGTTACGTTCACGGACCAAATGAAATAATCAGTTCATGACTTAAAGTAAAAGCTGATAAGCCAAATGTACAGGTTGGAAATATTAAAGATGTTAACAGTAGCCCCCCGCCCCAAAAAAAAATAAATAAATAAATAAATAAAAATACATAATACAAACCAGCACATGGTCGCTTTTTACGACCTCCACACTGCACAATGAGAAAACACCGTAATACATTGTACATGTTAACGTTCGACCGAAAGAATTGATTTGCTGTGTAAAAATTAATAAGTTTCAACACCTTCCTATGTAAATTATATAAAGCCATTATATAACAAAAATTTAAACATAAATCCAAATAATGAAGGGCGTTCTGTTAGATTAATTCAAACAGAATTTGAATCTTTTACATTGGTTATACGGACCAAACTCAAACTCCTAGGGCGGTCGGTTTATAGAAATAAACCATTCGGTTTCTCTACCTGCAGGTAAAACCCCTTCTAAAGGAGCTTCCTTTTGTGGAGCGGGATGAATAAATACTCAATCACCCTCAGACTAGTCGGGGTTAAGAAATACGCTACTCCGGCAGGGGCTGAACTCCTTCTTCATGGACCTCCGTTGGTTGGGCCAGATGTAAATATTCTCAACCGTTAAGAAACCGATCCAAAAATTGGTGTTGAAAACGCACGTGTGGATTTTACCTACTTAAAACCATCGATAGGTCCACACATTAATGGCCGAACAAGACTTTAAATAAAAGGGGACACAGAACACTTTCCGACAACAAAAGAGCAGCAGGCAAATGATTGCAGAAAGTCCCCGATAATTCAGAAAAAATATAAAAAAGGGGGGCTCATAAATGTAGCCCTGGTCTGTTGTTTTATTAAAAGCTTTATCGACGAGAGACTACATATATCACGACGGGGATTGCAAATAGACAAACTTTAATGACACATTATTTAAATCTTTTGAGCATATATTGCCAAAGATGTGGTCCTTCTTAAGGTTTTTTTTCAATGAATACTGTATACTATAGCCAATCATATAACACCAAAGGGACCGAAATAAAACCTTAACATGGGAGAAGCTTTTTACTTAAACATTAAGATATTTTATAAATACCACTTAAGTAAAATGAGCGGAGTTTCCTTAACTTATGTTTTTCCTTAGCAAAATCGTAACTTCAGTAGTTTTATTTATGCAAACCAATCCCAAATTAAGTCTTCCGCCGATTTCTGCCA
Source organism: Geukensia granosissima (assembly GCA_032357055.1). Taxonomy (NCBI): domain Eukaryota; kingdom Metazoa; phylum Mollusca; class Bivalvia; order Mytilida; family Mytilidae; genus Geukensia; species Geukensia granosissima. The sequence continues at coordinate 17,112 of JAULBM010092133.1, read as the reverse complement.
AGAATACCTTGTGTACAATCAAATAAAGCTTGATGAACGACAAAACAATCCCCCGTAGCTCTTTTCGTAAGAAAATTTAAGAAAAGTATATAGCCGGTTCATTCATCTTCAAGAAAATAGCAAAGATAAAAGTAAAACTCCATCATTTTTCAGATAAACAAATTATGTGTTTGCATAATTGTTCGGCATAGTAAAAAATATAAACAAGTACACGAAGTACCCACCCTCCCCCTTTTCACCTCCAATTTTAATTTTCCATGATTTTTGTTGCACAGCACGAAAAAAAAATATTAGTTTTTTTGCAGCGATTAGTCGCAAATTCTTTTTTATCAAAAATTTAACATTACGCTGTATGGGAGAACTGGCATTAGAATTATATTTCTTTTTGTTACCTGTCTGTCAAGAATTTTTTCACCAAGTTGGGCATTAGAATATATTTTTAGTGTTAAAAACCATACTTTGGCCAAGCTTAATGTCTTAGAGCGAATAGCCCATCACTTTTTTCTGCACTCCACTAGAAAAAAATGAATAATTTAGACTTTTTTAAACTGATGAAAATTACAACATTGAACAAATAAATATTCACGAAATTTCTAAATGTTTAAATCCATTCCGGAAATTTTCATATTTACACCGTTGACCGTAAAATCAACAATGGCAAATGAAGGACGTAAGTTCAATATTGAGAACATGTATTGCATCGTGAAAACGTTTCTTCTGTCTTCTTCTAAGATTCATTTTATTGCCAGGAATTATTGTTCTAGTCGTAATATTTACTTATTTTACTTATTTCAAATATTCATTTTGCTTATTTTCTTACTTTTTGCATGTTACATTAAAGTAACGATTTTGAGTGTGAACGTGACCACAGTTATTGCAAATATTCGTTTTCATTTTTCTTTCCGACATGACGGTTTATCTGTTTGTTTGTCCTTGAAGACGGAAAATGTCTTGCTTATCAAATTTTTATAGTAATATAACGTTTTTAAATATTTTTATGCATGTTGTACTAATTTGAGGACAAAGGTTTAACCTGTTAACACTGTCCGATAAATCATCAGAAGCAATGATTGGTACCATAATAATTTCTTTTTAGACGATTATACTTTAAAGCTCTTGTTTTATTGAATAAGTAATATAATAATTTCGTAGGAGTAGGACTGATTTTGAATTGGGGGAAAAAGAGGGGGGGGCAAAAGCATAGGGCTGTAACCGCTAGACTATTATAGTTTACAAACATGTAAAGTTGTAACTGAAACAAAAACAGTAAGTGGGGGTGATAGTTTTGCCCCGACTTTCAAAACTTGAACGCTTCAAAGCGTTACACAGACACATGCCCTTAAATAATGGGAGATATGTTTACATTTTCGATCTCATAATATGTTTTGGATAAAAAAAAAAACAAAAAAAAACAACCAAGAGACACCCACGATATGAACTTGAGAAAGACCGACCTAGAATGTCGAAACTGACAGCACTCCTTGGCTTGCTTTTGTTCTTTATTTGCTTATTGCATAGAATACTCTACATGTAGTTTGATGATTAATTGCATGTGTTGTGTAATTGAAGCAGCAAAAGTTCATGAGCTTATTCAGCCCCTATCTTGGTTACTTGGAAAATGGCGGAGTGAAAATGGTCAGGGTTTTTATCCTACAATAGAAGACTTTTCATACATTGAGGAAATAGAGTTCTTCCATGTTGGTCAACCAAATCTCCAGTTCACGTAAGTTCAGAAGTTCAGAATCACGACGTGCAAAAGTGTTCTTTTTGTAATTTTAAACATTCACAGTATAAACGAATGACACAAACCATTTGAAAAAAATAATATAAAATGTCAAAGGTCAACACATACTTCAAGTACCCTGGAAAAAATCTGATGTAAAATGCTTCACTTATTTTAGTATCCAATATCTGATGTTCATAAATTGTAAACTTGCGCATCATTATCTTTCTCTAGCATTAAATATTTGCTACTATTATATTATTAAATATAAACCGAACTACCGTGTAACCATGTTACATCATTAAACCATTTGATTTTTTGGGGGACAGTCTTGGTTTTAGCCGAAAAAGAGAATCCGACTTAGTTGTACCTTGAATGAAAAATCTGGTCCTACATGAGAAAAAAATAATTTGGCTAACACAATTTTCTGCGTTAAAAAACCACAAATCCACTCCATAATAATTAAATGGTCGGAGCTTAGGTCACTATGTCTTGGTTATTATGATCGCTTTAGGGAAACGGAATCATGTTTCCTCTAATTGGTTCAAATATCCGAAACATAATTTAGGTAAACATATCAAATAAAAAAACGATATTGTTAATAGTTTGGAGCTAAATTCGGTAGATTTGAAATTACTTTTATGATCCACTGCACAGTTTCTGAAACGTTTTTCAGTAAACGAATGATGTATACAAAGGCGCTCCAATTTACTTGAATGTGTCTTTACTAAACGCGGAGTTTTGCTATATCAGTGAGAGTGGTAAACCCTCCAGTCAGTTTTAATGCGATTGAAAAGAAGTTTTGCACATGCAAAGTATAAAAGTATAAATCAATAGTATTTAATTTGATTAAGGTTTTTATTTTTGTCCCCTTATGCGTCTGAAGAAGGTAAATCCAAAAAATTATATACTTCACATGCAGTTAAATTTGGCTTTTGATAATTTTTTTTAAACGTATTAAGATATAGATCGCGTCTCTGACATATATTCCATATTCTTTTTTTTAAACATATGATTAATTACTTGAAATTTGTTGATCTTATATGCTACATGTCTAATATTTAGCAAAATTAAAAGTGCGTTTTATTTTAGAAAGCTATATATGTTTCCTAAACACCGTGTCAAAGCGTTAGATCGAATCCATTCGATGTTTTAAACCATTTTGGTTGGAATAATTGAAACGTATTGCCTTTTAATTAAAAAGGGGGAAATTAAAATGCATGTTATTTCTTAGCGAGAATTCAAAACGAAAAATTTACCTGCATACCTGATAGCGGAGTTGTTGCTTTAACTCGTAAACACATTGGACAACTAAGCAACGATAAACTATTACAGACTATTTTTGTCGATGAGACAATTGTAGCAAACAGTTTCAAATTTTGCATTTTAGATTTCCAGACTCTCTCGAAAACGTATATATTTATTCTCGCTGTTGGGAATTCCAGGTCTTTAAGGATAACACCATATTTTAAACCTGTACGACAAGGGACGCCGATTTTTTTATGTACCGATTGCCTAAATATGCTGTGGTAAAAGAAAAAATACCATCTGCTAGACTGTTTGTTATTACTGGACTTCATTTTATGGGATTTTGGTCATTCACAAAACGTAACTAAATTCGAATCGTATGTCATAGTGTGTCATTCAAATAATCAGAGGTTACTGTTGTGAATTAGAATTTATTAGTGAAGTTAAAATTTTTCTATACCTATCAGCTTTTTACTGTCGCTTTAACTTCGAACCAGGATAATTTAGTTTTACTATCAATAAAATTCCGTCATTTTATGCAAGTTGCCTGAGTGTTATTCCTCAGAAAATCATTTTAGAATCATTTGTTCCTTAAGACAGAGACGTAAAAATCAAATGTATTTACAAGCATATTTTTTAGGTAACCAACTGGCTTTGATTATTTTTGCTACTTTCCACATCTTAAATTTTAGGGCATACTCATGGCACCCGGAGACTAAGAAACCTTTACACAGGGAGGTCGGTTTTGTCAGAAGGAAACCAAACACGAATGAAGTTGCCTTTATAATAGCTCAGAATCTAGGTAAATAATTGGTTTTTAGTTGAAAAATGTACATATTAGATAAATGTACAGAAGTCTTAAACAACACTTCTTAGTTCCAAAGCGGATTTGGATATTAAAAATTTGTACATGTCACCTTTTTTCATATTACATTTGCAATGATATTAAGTACAATTTATTAGGTAAGAGTCAATTATAATATTGGTTAATGAAAAATTTGAAAAAAAAACCTTCATCATGAGGATGAAACAACGGTCATCTTTTCATATCAAACATGTTTCATGTGAAACTTCCGTCTTGTGGAAAAGTACTAAAAAAGAACTAAAAAGTGATTCACATTTTAGAAATGTCTATATTTACAGAACTGAAAATAAAAGTTGAAGCTAGCACCCCCGAGGGCGGCCGGAGTATAGAAATAGGTCGTTCGGTTTCTCCTTTAGTTTGAGCGGGATGTATATATATAAATACTCGAACTCCCCTTCTCGAAAGTTGTGCCGGGGAAAGAATAGGCACCAGTTATCTCCGTCCTGGAGGCACTAGTCCTCTAAAAAGGGTGTTCTTGTGGAAGATGTATAAATTCACAATCCGTCAAGGAAGAGATGTTAAAGACGCCCAGTGTTTAGGAAATGCCACGTCTTAAGCACGTTAAAGACCCCTTGTAACAGCACATTTTGAGTGGTCAGTAGGCGGCCAGTTACAAGGCTAACTTATCCGCCCCTATCCAACCCGCAATTTTTCCGGTGGCAGTCTATAAAAGTTCCCTTCCTTATCGGTCCCTTGCTCAGTCTACATATTGACTGATTGTTTTTCGTCCTGAATATGCATGAAATATTTGCCACTGGACGTTAAACAACAATCAATCAATCAATCAATAAAACCAGTGATTATTTTATGTATGAGTAAACCAATATATAAATTCACCTACATGTTCAACTTATGATTTTCTGAGAAAAAAATTTATGTGTTGTTTTTTAAAAGGAATTCGAAGATCCTAAAGGGAAATACAGAAATCGTGAAGTCGGAAGACAGACAATTAAGACCATGGCCAACAAAATGAAACGAAAGACAAACACAGAACACACAACACTAAACTGAAAACAAAAGCTGGAGTAACACAAACCCTACAAAAAACCAAGGTAAGTTTTAACTCAGTAACAACAAAACCTACCAGCACGCGGACGCAAAACAAATTAATAAAAACAAAACTATGGCCTTACCAAACACCTTTTTTTCGACATCATGACAATTTAAGACGAATTATATGATACATTTAACCAACAGCAATGTTTTATTATTATAACATCAAACCAACAGCAATGTTTTAGAAAATTATTTTCAAGACTTCTGCTTCGTGTTTTCAATTATGCGCTGTATAATGAGAAAAAATCATCGTTGACGCTGGATTGGACTCGGATAACCAAAAAAAAAAAAGTAAAGGAAAACCACCTGGAGACGGACAATAGTGTTTGAAATAAAACAGATGGTTTAAAATGGAGAGAACTATAGAATAAAGTCAAGGGAGTAGTAGAGAAAGCTAGTTCTTGCCCTATGTGCCCCAGTGCACAATAAGAAATATTGTGCAAGTAAGAAATGAGTTTGCCATTTTGTTGTTCTTTCCAAGTTATATTCGGCACATGTTTAGACTATATATTGTGTCAACAATTGAACATTTGGTTATCCTGTTTTCTTCTTGACTGTCAAGTCATCTGTTAAGATGATCAAAATTTTTAAACTTATTTCAAGAAAAACAAAATCCGATTTCCTTTTTGAGTTTCAACAAAAAAAAAACATAAACAGTTTTTTAATAGGAGCTATATAATTGTGATGTTCTGCATAAAATCTTGCATTCTGATTGACTCCAATGATTTCGATGCAAAGCTGATATAGCCGAGTATAGTTACTATCATTGGCATAAAGATACTGCAAAATGTTTGTCAATATTTTATTTTGCTTGAGATAAACATGGTCGGGAATCTGCTTTTTCCGACAAAAACAACAAATGTTAAAAATAATTTGCTGAACGTTCATATATCCATTGCTCCGCATTCAATGTATCATAAAAATATTTCACACCGTCGTTCCATATACCATGAAAAAACGATCAACCAGACAAGTTCTCCAAATTTCTCATCAGTAATAAGGATTTATGGAACAAGATTTGACAGTGACATAGAGGAACATGTTGTTCAGGCAAAGTCAATTTTTGGATAGTGTAGTGAAATAAAGACGCTGGTGAAGTACAATCATGTCTCTTACGCCAAATTGCGAAAAAAGGTTAAAATATGTAGGATTGTATACGTAGCTAAGCTTGGTATAAAAATAAAATAGAATTTTAGAAAGATGATTACTGAACAAATTTGCATACTGTTAATAAGAAATCACTTGAACTTACGTGCACAATACCAAAGAGAATGTCACTTACCTTTCTAGTTGTAAATTTTCGCGGCCCCGCGTTGGGTGTATCGCTCCGCGTTCCAGGCAATGGAAATGTAGTTATTATCTTGTTCATATGTTTTTATTGCTTTTTCGAAATACATCGGTAAAAAGTTGCTCATTCATACTTTCTAGACCAAATTTGGAAGACCATTTAACATGATATAATTACGTCGCACGGTGTATAATAGAAGATTTCAACACAAATATAATTTATAACCTGCAATAGAGCGTAGACGTTTAAATATTTATCTTCCTATGAAAATGAAGATATGGGGTAAATTTCAGAGAGACTGCACTTTAACCACGAGAAAATCAGAAGAAATTTATAGGTCTAGACAAGGCCTTCAACAAGGGTGGACTACCATTTCTTGTGAAAAGCTCTAAATCGCCCAAAATAAAAATTCGTTACCAGATATCTAACGGTTTTCTAAATTGACCTCCAAAGCTCCGAAAATACTAACGGTTACATCTTTACCAACCCTACTGATTTGCGTGGTAGACTACTGATTTTTACGATTTTAAATAAGATTCTACCGCTTTCGTAAAGCATTGCAACAAAAAATTCGTTGACGGAAAAGAACTCAACATGAAGTCACTTCTCAAATGGTCTCTTAATTGACATCTGTCAAATGCGATCTTGAAAGAATCACGCCACGAATTGGTAAAGTATAAAGGATGAAAGAAAACTAAGAAAACGTTTTGTCCTCAATTGTTTTGGAAAATGTGTTACTGATTGTTACTTTTGGAAAAGCGGGCCCACTTTGTGTGGACCGCCTGAATTATCAATCTTCTGGATTTCTGATGAAAATTAAGACAAAATTTACCCCATACTTTTCATTTTTACCATTTTTGTGTTTCAAAATTAAGAGGGGGTTCGGTACCCCTGCCCCCTGGATCCTCCCCTAATGTATATGTATGTCTTGGTTTATGAAAACACAAACACAGAAAAGATGAAAAACGACAAATTATAAAAAAAATGAATATCATTTAGTAAGCCCCAAGCCCCATCATCAGCTCCATCTATTCGTCAAAAAATTTTGGGGGCGGCAATCCCCTAAGACCCCCCCCCCCTACAGCTTTTGAATCAAAAGGGATTAGCTTGTATACGTGTACTAACGTAAATAAGTATAAATCGAACCTAAGCTTAATGTTACATGTTATGGCCGATGGTCTCGGGTTAAACTAGTGTACAGCAAACGAAATTTGCCCCGACTTAAGTAAAAATATATAGAAAATTCAGCTATGAAGTATGTCATGTTATATATCGTTGGAATTCTAATTTTTTGCCGCAACTAATCCTGCAGTTAAAGTTTCAGATTTCCTCAGCACAAAAAAAATTTCCATTTCCCCTCTATGTTATATTTTTGACATAGAAAAAATCTGTCTCAAAATGGCATGTTTTCATAGATTCATTTCATGCTTCAGTGTTATAGCTAGAATATAATTCAACTATATTCTTAAAATTGCATTTTTTATCTGTCATGAAACCCTAAAAAATTAAAATATTATCATGACCTGTTACCCGAGAACATTAGTTGAATGAAGAAAATTTACGAAGTCGAAAAAATTAACATTACACCCTTTATTTTATTTCAAGATAAAATGAATTTTTAACTACAGCATCAGCTGCGGCAAAAAATTAGAATTCCAGCGATATATAATATGATATATTTCATTGTAAAACTTTTGATAGAGAGTCACTTTTGTTGTGGCAAATTTCGTTTGGTATACTATAATACTTTCAACTCCACCGCCTGACTGAGGCCATTAATTGGCTGTGTAGGACGTTAATAATTTTCAACCCCGGACAAAAGAAGCATTTAAAAATACGAGAAAAAAAATGTACCGAGGTCATACTATTATTTCCTTCAACAAATCAGAGAAAAAAGGGGTTGCCATACTCTAATTTTTAGTTCGTAGACAGGAGGTATCTCCATCAATCCAGAAATTTCTAGAATACCTTACAACATTAGCAGCAGCTATCATTAAGACATGTAATAACAAATTTGTTATCATTCATAGGTATGGTGCCGTGTTAATGGGTCATTAACCAAAATAATCAGCAAGTAATTAGTAAAAATATTTACTTTACAAAGATTGAGAGTGGGCAGTTGAACAAACAATTAGAGATGTTGGAAAATTTCATCGGCATTTGCCGAAAAAATACACTTTTTAAGAGTGTAGTTAAGGTAAATATCTCTGATAAATCTTCGTAAGTTAATGAACAGCTTGACATTTTCATAAGTTATCGTTAGGATCTAGCTAGGTAACACAGATTATTTACATCAGGGGGGGGGGGGGTTAAAGATTTCCTTCTGAAATCAATCCTTACTTTTGTTTCAACTGAAAGTTTTAAAAAGGATATGATCGATGTAACTGAATACAATGATATGTTAATGGATTAAGAGTTACTTTGATGGGATCCGCATTGCTCATATTGCTCGTTTTCTTTTCTTTGTTTATAGACTGTGTCGTGTTGCGTCTTGTTCCTGTTATCGAGATAGCTATGTCTATCGACTTGCCATCTTTTTTCTTTAGTTTTTTTTTCGCTCTTCTTAACCAAGGTCTACCTCTGTCGTGTTGTCATGACAATGGTTCAATGTGAAAAAAATCAGTGTTTGCCAGCAAAGAGGCAAAATGATCGCAAAATGTACGGTCGATATGCTATTTTGGGACCTTCGATGCGTCTAAACTTCTAAGAACTTTTCCGTTTCATTTTTTATTTTCGTGTTTGCCTGATATTTTTACAATTTCTATTATACAGTTTATATAGAGAGCCTTTCGGTTTTCAGATTATACTTTGAGAACGCTGACTATTTGTTTGAACAGATGTATAATTATGGTGCAATTGTTATCACCCGATCAACATTTAATTCAAATATAGAAACATAATTTGATAGATTTAAAAATGAGAAACGCAAAACGTGACATCACTTTGTGTAATTATTAGACCCTGTGGCCAACACCTTAAGACTCCGAAAATCTACAAAATTTCAGATCTTACCTAAGTTGTTAGACTTGGATTAATGGAGGTAACTCTCAAAATCAGTTATATGTTTATAACATTCTGTTACAGCTGTCATCATTTGTTCTGTAAGCGTTCAATTGAAACTGATTAAAATTTATCTGTGTTAATTAGATGCTAACATCACATGTATAAAAATAGTTTCTGCAAACATATCAATGACTTATCAAAGATGTTACCCTTAACCCAAGACTTAGTATGAAACACGTTTGATAAAATCATTTGAGGGATTTTGCTAAAATCTGTGATACACAGCATTGACGAAATAAGTGAACAAACACTTATTATAACTATCAGCATTCCATGTACATTTCTTAGGGGATTATAGATTTCCTTCCGATTAATTATTTTGATATTTTTTTCAGAAATGTAGAGATGAATAAGAGGGTATTTTTCAAAATATCTTTTCTCTTTTACGGTTCCATTGAAGACTAATTCTAAAACAAAGACATACACAACAAACCAATGCTAGTTGACAATCATCCAAGAATTTAATTCTAGTTTTATAAACAGAGACATGTTGTTACAGTCTTGTGTGCAATGATTACAAATTACTTTTCCTTGTAGGGGTGCTGTATGACACAGACCTCCTGATTGTTTTAATAACATTCCTCTGTGGAAATTATTGGATTATAACTGTCAGCTATTCCCAGACAATGATCCAGGGACATTTCTTAGAGGATTATAGATTTCTTTCCGATAGATTGTTTTGATATTTGTTGCAGATTGTGGAAATGAATAAGAGGGTATTTTTAAAAATATCTTTTGTTTTTATGCATTTCTCCGGGGGTTAATGATTTTCTTCCGATTAATCGTTTTGATATTTGTTGCAGAACTGTGTAAATGAATAAGAGGGTATTTAAAAAAATATCTTTTGTTTTTATGGATTTCTCCGGTGGTTAATGATTACCTTCCGATTGATCGTTTTTATTTAGTTGCAGAATTGAGGAAATGAAGAGGAGGGTATTTAAAAAAATATCTTTTCTTTTTTACAGATTACATAGGGGAATATTTGCTTCCGATAGATTGTTTGGATATTTGCTGCAGAATTTTGGAAATGAATAAGAGGGTATTTTTAAAATATCTTTTCTTTTTTACGGTTCCACTGAAGTGCAATTCTAAAACAAAAGACATTCCCCGTCAGGAGGTTTTTATCATTATTTTGATACAATATTTTTTAGGCTTTCCTAGGAATTCCTATTAATGGGAAATTCGGCTGATGTCTTTATAAAATAAGAAACTGACTAACCTACCTTTTCTTACAACTTGTGGTCATCCATTGAGTTTTTGGTAGGTTGCATTGTTCACAGATTTTAGTTTTATAATTTTCCCGTGTTCTCGGGGTTGCCATGGCTATCGACTTGTAAGCTCGGACCCTCTGTTCTGCTGTCTTTTCCCTATTTCATTTAAATCGGTATTAGTATGAGGTTAGATAAAAATTATTGACACCAAACATTCTTCCCGTTTTTTCAAAATTTCTGGAATACATAGGGTTCAAGGAAGCTATTGCAAATTATGCAACAGAACTGAAAAATGTATACAGGCGTGAAATACAGTTTGCTGGGAAAAACTGGCGTTTGGTGTAAAGTACACCAAAAGAAAAAACGACTTAAGTTAAAATATAGCGTAAGTTTAAGCCACGAATTATATCAGGTTATATATCGCTTTTTGCCGCAACGCATCCTTCAGCTAGAATTTCAGTTTTTATTTAGCACAAAAAATTCCCAGTACCCCTCTATGTTAAATTGTTGACATTGCAAATATTATGTTTTCATTAATGAATATGCGTTTAACATTACATGTAGAAAATTCTTCAAATTTCATTTCTATACGTCATAAAACCATACATTAAATGTAAATTTAATCACGTGTTGTTACCGAGACCATATGATTGAATAACACAACAGTAATAAATAGATATAAATAGAAAAAAAAAACACTTGCCGAAACATAGGCTGAAAATTTCTTCATTACGATTTCAACAATGGTGACGTAATATATAAAGAAAAAAATAAATCCGACATAATTTTTCTTTGGTCGATGTTGACATACCCTCCTTCGTAAGCATTACCCATCGAGATTGCAAGTAAAACTCTCCGAGTGTGAGGCATTACGGCCAATAGTCTTAAACAAAGGGTGGGAATACGAAAAAAGCATTACCAACAAACAGCTTGACTAGATATTGTCCTCTAAGCGTGAGCGGACTGTTGAATTCTTAGGTCAATAGAAAGTAATTATCTGTCGATTTGGTCATTCAGACCATGTATGTATCTTTCGCTGCTGTAACAGACATTTTATTTATTTCAATTGATTGCTCTTTTTATATGATTCAGTGCCTGTTTGTTGTTTTGTTTTAGTGAAAAGAAACAATTTAACTTTGATTGGTTGTTTACTGGTTCGAAAATGCATCAAGGGGGTACCCAACACCTAAGGGAAATTACTCTGTAAAAATCATCTAAACGTTTTAATCAAGTATCATTTTATACTAAAATTAATGCATGTCATTGTTCAAAATTTTTGATGATGAAATTACTATATATCTTTTGAAATAATTCCAGAGAAATGTGGTTCAAATTTCTTGAAATTTTCATGTTTTCCTTCTTTCTTCAAAGTAAATGTCGAAACAAAATATAAAGAAAATTAAACGAGTGGAATTTATTTTCGTGATGGTGTTGGGTATCCCTTTAAGTTTGAATATAAATCTAAAAGATTCGGGAAAATGGAAAAAAGGGAGAAGGTGATCAACGATTTCAGTCATAACAATATGTCTTTTTAAATCTCAGGGTGAAAGAGGTCGCAGGTAGATACCCAACAAATCTTTTATATTGCATGATTTTTGGAACTGACTTGTTTATACAATAACATTTAGATACAAAAATGGCAACTGTTGAGAGTAACTATGATTTGATGCTATGCTTGTGCATGGGTCAAAAACTGGCGTTACAAATCTATTGATTTAGAGAATTAAAAACCAATATTCAACTTGTATTGAGTAAAATAATCGCGCGAAGATAGCTATTTATAGTAAAGGTAAAACACATTCTTACTTCCTCGACCTTTAAGGTTAAGTCCTTCGTTGTAGCTTCAGTTTCCGGTCAGAGTCGCATCTATATTGAAAAACACTTCTGACGAGAGAATTTACGAAAAAGACATATTCGGAAAAGAATTATCTTTGAGACAAAATGTAGATTTATCTTTGCTCGGTTACTTTACATACTATTGAAGACATATAAGACTTGACTTGTTCTTTCTAATTTCGACCAATTTTGAATATTTAATACAACAATTATACAGTATAATAAAAAATGTACAGGAATTTCAAGGGGCATATCTACAAAAGGATCTCAATAATTTTGAAATTTTGCTTAATTCCCTGCAGATTTTACCTAAATCAAACTTCGATTCTAAGCAACCATCTTAAAATCGGGCAAACGGACAAATATAAAAATAGGAGATGTGGCATGATTGTCCATGAGACAGCCACCCACCAAGTGACAAAGGCATTATATCCTTAAGATTTTTCTGGAATACCGAAATTACAATACTATTTGCAATATTATCCCTGTGCTGATAGACGTCTGTAGCAAAATTAAAATATCCTGGTGTTTTGTTTGCGTCATCCCATCTCTGCAAATTGTCTTAAATGAAATATAAAACAGAGTGTCACTGTTGCTCTGGCATGCAAACTTAAAGCGGTTCTTAATTTTATCTAATCTTTGTAAGTAAGACTAAGATAAAAGATAAACCAGCTATTAAAAGATCAAATAAATTGATAAAATAGATTATTGTGACGGATTTAATTAATCGGCTTCTCTCTATATATCCGATTGCGAATTGTTACCGTCAATCACAAACTTGGACAATACAGAGTATAGTATTTGCTTCAGTTACATCTCAGAAACTTAAGATGGCGATGTCTTTATACATGTGGTTACTACATATTATCTAACTCCTCATCTTTTGCCAATTTCAAACCTTTAATATTTGGTCTGATGACCTCAAAATGACTCTTTATAAAACAAAGCGGGTTTATAACCAATTTTAGCGATAGATCGTATCAATACAAAACCTCTAGCTGTGTGTGTGGTTTTGTGTGTGTGTGTGTGTGTCTGTACTTATGCGTTGAAAAGAAAAAAAAACATATTAACCTATTGATGCTTGCTATTTATGTTCAAAAAATATATAACAGCTGTTTTGAAACTGAGCAGCGAAATATACCGTCGTACGTATCCCAATAATTTGCTATTCCTTTGGTGGGTTATTACACCTGTATATATGTTTACACCAATAAAAAGGGAGATTGCACAGAAAAAAACTAATCTGATTTGAAAATCATAAAATAGGGTAATAGAACTTGAAAACTTAATTCAATTCAATAATTGGGAAAAACTGATAATTAAACAGACGCGAATACTATTTCTTTTTATCTGTGATATAGAATTTCTTTGACAATTTTTATACGTGACTAACATAATGTCGAAACTGCTGGCTGGCCAGGTGGCAAAAAACCAAAATTACAGTAAATTACAACTCATTAACCAGTTAAGCAAAACAAAGTTGTGTATTCAATATGCAAGATCAAAAAGCATCCACCGACTGACATACAACTGCGGGTGTTCAGACGTATTGATAAACAACAGCTGAATCTGAGGTTTTACGTTCTTTCCGATATTAAATATTTCAAATTTCTCATATTTACTTAATTTTATTTAACAACACTGTTGTGGAATAAATTATGTGGTTTCTTTTATATTCCTGATATATTTTTTTTCGAATTTCAGATAAAAATCAATCGTTCTATGTTGAGCATTTAAAATCTTTTACATCACACTTTTAAATTCAAATTTTGTATTTTTTTTATTTAAAAAAATAAGTACTGATACATTTCACTTGCCATTCTTCAAATTGCAGAAAAAAATTTAATATTGGATGTTAATTATCATTTAAATGAAGCTTAACTTCAAAAACATATATCAGTCCAAGAACTTTTCCCTCTTTTTATAATTTTAAATTCCAAGTAAATTCCTTGTAAATCCCGGTTGCTTGATTTCCAAATGTCAAATTTTTACTACAAAATAAAGTTAATATTTAAAAAATACCATTAGTAAATGCTAAAGTATTACTTACCTGTTATTGATCCGTGTTCCGATAGAAATTAATATCCATTCCAAAAAATAATATTCAATAATTCATTTTAATACACTCCACCATGAAACAATATTATAAACGTGTTCACTATTGGCTGACCAGAGGTGATACTAATTACCGCATGTCCGTTTTATTACGAAAGCGGGCAATGATAATAGGCAGGTACGCATACTGACACAGAATTCTCACGAACTGTTTTTCTAATAACATCGATAACGACTGCTATTTGTATCATCTGTACTTAGACTTACTAGTTAAAATTATCACAAATTATATCATAAAAATCTTTTATTTTTTGCGAAAAAAACTATCAGATTGCTCATGGAACATTCGAATCATATGACATTTCCCCACTCTATATGTCATAGAAAAACAGAATCTATTTCAATTGACGAAATTGGTTTTCTAAGACCAAGACTACTGATTTAATTAAAAAGATAGGTTTTCTCGTAAAAACCTTCAATTACATTTATTAGTCTCTCCTGCAGATCCTAACTAAACTAAACAATTCTTGAATTACCAATTACTTAAGGATCTATACTGGCTTATATGTATTCAGTTCATTGTTTTCCGTCTTGTGAGGAAACCCCGTTGTATTAAGCTTTGGCAATGCCGACAAAAGCTGGCTATTAATCAACTGAATTTAACACTACGACCATTCAAGAATAGATAACTCAATTATCTGTTCCAATCAACACGAGGACTTAAATACGAAACCGTAATCAGGAGAGTTGCTCTTCCGCTTTTTAAACAAACATATGGAATGAACTGATCTAGGATCAATTGTAGATAACATGAGTTTAGAACAGTATATAACAATAGTATTTTTATCTAATTACATGGATTTGAGTAAGATTCTATTTCAAATCAAATACAATACACGTGGTAGATATAATGAAAAGATATACATGTAGCTTGTTGTTGAGGGACGAGGGTCGAAAAATTTCCCGAGCTGGAGGCGAGACATGTATTTCTGAAACCAAATGCGTTGAAATATGATTTTTTTAGCAGCTTAAATTTCCGGACCACTGAGTTCACCCCCGGTTTTTTGGTAGGGCCTGCATTGTTCATAGTTTTGTGTTTTTATTTTTATATGTATATATGTCATGTTCCGTGTGTTGTTCGTGTTCTCGAGATTGTCATGTCGGTTCCTTCGGTTTTCTTTCGACTTCTCTTCCAATTGTCTGTTCGGCGGGGCAAATGACACGCCAGTTGTAATCAACGATCTTTTTGTGAATAAAATACGTAACTCGGCCAATCAAAAACCAGCATTTTACATAAGGCAGAATTATGTATATAACAAAAGGATGGAGAACATAATTGGTGTACATGTAATAAGTAATATTATGGTTACATTTTTATGAATATCAAAAATATACCTATTGCATATCTCATAAATATTTCTTTATTATATATATTTTTTTACATTTCTTTTAAGTAGAAATAAATCAATTTACAACATATACATCAACAAAAAAAAACAATGTTTTCAAAACTGTCTTTTGAGATTTAAATAGTCTGTCACTTTTAAAACGAAATGAAACCCTCCTTCCGTATCGTTCTCATCATAATAACACAGAAATATAATCTTATACTTTTTTATATACTTTATTTATTTTGTTTTTGAGTTTTTTCTCAGATATTACTGCAAGTATCCCCTGCGAATTTGTTGGTGTTTTGGGAAGGTACAAATCTTCCGCCATTGCAATTCACAAAGCTCGATCAATGGATGTCATCTGAACAACAAAACAAAATGTATGATAACATTATTAAACAAATGAAAATTACTTGTGAATATATCGCAAGTTTTCATTTCAAGCAATGCTGTACAAATAGTGTGAATTTTGTAATTCTGGAAATTCGTTTAAATGAGAAACCATTCATCAGCAGCAGAGTGTTGTCCATAATGTCAAAACCAGTGTTTAGTCGAAATAAAATAAAAGGAATCAACCAATTCAAGCTTTTATATAGTGTTATTTTAGAATGCTGTATGTGGTGAATAACATCTCCCCAAGTGGTTTTTCAATATTGTTAAGATAGTACTGCTGAGGAAGATTATTATCAGTGTTGAAATTATAGAATTATTTAAAATGTTTTTGTAAATTGTATCCATGCAACATCTGAACCTTTGATATTGATGATTCTTCTGGCCTAGCCTGTTCCCCAGTCCCATGATGCACTGCGTTGCATCATGGGACTGGGGAACAGGCTATCTTCTGGCCCTACTCTTTAGTAGAGTCCGAATTTTTTTTATATATTTTGTTTCCGCTTTGCCTCTTGTTTGCTTCAAGTTTGTCACGTCTGGTTCAGAATACAAATGCTTTATCTCTCGTATATTTATTAAACTCTGGACTTATCGTCTTTGCTATTTCGTTTATAATACTTTAATCTAAGGGTTTTTTGTCTGAAGATGTCCATTGTCATTTGTTAAATGGATATTTCGTGCCGATCAACCAAATCATGATGGCGACCGAAAACTTCCGGAGTGATGACTCTGATCTTTCCTTAAGAAACTCTTGGCTCACTAGCTTTATTGTCAGCTGCAACCCTCTACCAATAAAATCCTGAAAGGGGGCACAAGCCCTGGATTAGGATCAACTGAGAAATATATACTCAATATGCAGGTGCGGCTGGAATGTTGCTAGACATGAACGAAAAATTTACAATCGGAAATTCGTAAAGTTTTGTTCTTAACCCGCCCTTACTGTCAATTTCTAGGTGTAAGTCTAGGTAAGAAGCAGACCTTTCTGT
>JAULBM010092132.1:0-31024 GCA_032357055.1 Geukensia granosissima | reverse complement strand
AATGAAACGAAAGACAAAAATATTACACACAACACTACACTGAAAACTAAAGCTGGAGTAACAAGAACCCTTAAAAAACCAGGGTGAGTTCAGGTGCTCCGGAAGAGTAAGCAACTCCTGCTCCAATAGTGACACCCGTCGTATTACTTACTGTATTAAAACCCGGTGATAATTCATCTGTCTTAGGAAGTTCAATTATTAGCTGATTGGGTTATGTTTCTTGTCTAACCCTAAAATAACAATCGGTATATATAAATTCTCTAAACCTTATACATTACCGAATGTGAAATTTTGAAGTACACATGAATAATAGAATAGCTATCATTTTCATCAGAGGATAAACAATACAATTACTTTCACTATACAAACCTAAATAAAATATAACAAAGACAACACGGAGAACTAAGGCAAGAGTGACACGAACCCCAATAAAAAACCTTTGGTGAGTTCAGGTGCTCCGGAAGGGTAAGCAACTCCTGCTCCACTAGTGGCACCCGGAAACACAGATTGAAAACTGAAAACAGTCATACAACTATGAACCCCACAGGGGGTGAACCCACCTGGTATGAACGAATACGAAGTTCCTTCCGCTTTAAGCACACTCACTGAATTGTTTCAGGGTAAAACGGAAAGCTTATATGAATAAAAACCTTCTGAACATAAAGAGTTTAAACATGTCCAATTTGTACCACTTAATTTAAAGAATTAAATTTCAATACATATTGTTTGGTAAGATATAATGTTACCTTTCATTCTAGCAGAAATCAGTGAAATGATTATGACCGTCCTATGTTTTGTATTTCATATTTTGAAAATTCAATACTCTTACTGTTATAGTCCTCTTGCAATTTAATCGACATTGAAAATAAAAATGTCTTTTGTCTATAAATTACAAGAAACAATGTTACGTAATTGTTAGATGAAGAAATAAAGCAGATATTATTCGATTAACTTCGATTAAGTAATTACTTTTTAGCACGCAAAAATTAGCAAGCAACCTTCTGGAGTAGAACTTTAAACTCGATTAATAAATTATCCAATATAATGCAAAAGTTAACCACATTTCGGGAGCGGTTTATAACATCATGACATTGTACCTTGAGAATTAACGAATTGTCGGAATTAGATTTTCAAATCGCTATGCTTTACTTTGAGAGTTAACGATTTGTCGAAAGTAGTTTTTCAAATCCTGATGATTTACCTGGTGAGTTAAAGACATGTCAGAAGAATTTTTTCACATCATGACGCTTTACCTTAGGAGTTAACGACATGGCTGAATTAGTGTTTCACATCATGACTCTTTTCTGTGAGAGTTAACGACTTGTCGCGGATCCGAAGTAGTTTTCATATCATGACGCTTTAACGTGAAAGTAAAAGACCTGTTGTAAGTCGATTCTTCCATCTGGACGCTTTTCTTTGAAAACAAACAAGTTTCCTTCAAGGATACAATCTTAGGGAATATGATTGTTCAAACTTAAGTGGATACGATAATTATTATAACGGCATTGGCGAAAATATTTTGCATGTTATGGTTCTTAAGTTGTTTATCAAGATGTAAACCCCTAATGTGTCAAACTAATAAAAAAAAACATTTTTCGAAGCATAATGTTGACATACCAGATGATGTGTTATCGAGATTTCCCAGCTGTTATGATGGTGTAAAGTCAGATGCATCAGTAATTTGTCAAACAATATACAAATCCAAGATACTAGACTAGGATAAATATTTGGTTTTAAGCAAATATATGTTTTATTTTGTAAAAAAAAACGTATTGCTTATTCAAATAAATACAGTGAAGTTGTGTTTCATAGTATGCTGGACTTTCTGGAGGACAATATTTGTGAAAGCAAGTTTTACATCAGACGGTTGGCATTCTGATATGCACAAATTTTGCGTCCCTTCTAGACATCTTGTTTTTGTACTCGTAACACGACAGTTTATCCAAGGACTCGTGCGAAATATTAACAGAAAATTAGCCAGATCGCCTTATTTTACCTTTCGCTATATCAATGATCTCTTGTGATTGAATACCTATTTGTTCGGTGAGCACTTCCACCAAATACATGACTGCAAACTAGAAATTATAGAGACCACAGAATACACAAATGGGCTTTATATCTAGATTTATTCCTCGAAATTGACCAAGAGGGATGACATGTTCCAAACATTTACGAAAAACGGGAAGTCTTCAACTTGCCTATTTTAAACTTGCCATATGTATATGCCAATAATCCTAGTTCCCATGTCTACAAGGTTTATGTGTTGCAGTTGTTTTGATACCCTCGTGCCAAGTATCAGGATTTCTGAAGAGAGCATTGCTTTTGCCGCGTAAATAACATTTTACTTCAAAAAGAATACATCCAATCAAGGTTGAAATCGTTCCATCTTAAATTTTATGGTCGCCATCATGAATTTGTGATCCAAACGGTATCAGTGTATCTTTTTCACTATTAGTAACTAATTTAACAGTGAGTTGAATTCGATTGGCGTTTACTTAGATTAAAGTCAAAGCAGGAGAGACAGGAAATACTAACATGACCATATGTATTCTTACTTGACTACATCTAAAATAAGTCAAAAATCTTTCTTTGACTTATTAACTTATAAGAAGCTTTACTGTTATTTATTTCTCCTTGACTTGTATAGGAGTTTTCAGATCACGAATATAATTCCTGTTTTGTTCTTGAAAGAAATTGATTTTATTAAAATACATTCCGCTGATGTAAGTACATTTTCAAGTCCAGTGTAGAATACCCATTCGAGAGATGAGAGAGTAAAAAGTCCACAGTGGCAAGACAAATTCAAAACAAACTAAAAGATAAATCGTAAACAAAAGAAACATAAGCTTGGAATTTACGAACTCCTTTACTAAACGCGAGTGGAATCTGGTGCTCCGAAAGGATAAACACCACCCGCCCTGCGCGCTCACCCGTCGAGGAATCCCAAATCTCAAATTCGGGTTTAATTCATCGCGAGAAGAGGCGAACCTATATTCGTTATACTGACAAGTGCTTAACCAGTCTAGACACACCAACACCACAATGATCAACCAACTCGCTATGGCGACCATTAAATTTTAGGAGGGACGACCCCAACCTGATCGAATGCACCCCTGTTGTAGCAATTTTTGCGAATCAGCAATGCTCTCTTCAGATAATTCCCGATACCCGGAACAGGCACGAGAACATCGATTTGATTGTGAAACAAAAAACCCGCTGAGTGTTGCCAGCAAATTTTGATTACTCCTCATGAACTTTTGGTAAACAAGGAGAAGGAGCAGGTGCTCCAAAAGGGTAAGCAACTCTAGTTTACTTTCGCGACAGCGTAGAATCCTTGAACAATAATTGAGGTAAACGAAAATCCGAGAAGAGGTGAAATAATGGTTACATTGGCAGTTTCATGTCAACAACTAGTAAAGACACGATGGTGTAATATGGATCAACCAGTTCATGATGGCTACCATAAAATTTAAGGGGGTACAATATCAAATTTGATTGAACGTATCCTTGTTGTTTACACGACAACTGCAATTTTCTTTCAGAAATTCCAACTACTTGGGAAATGAAGGCACAAGTATATCAAATGAACTGGAACACATTTACAACATAGGAAGCGAAAATCTTACTAGATGACTATGAGAACTTTACAAATGGCAGTTTACTATACAATAGTTGTAGGAATACTATTCAATATTTTTCCTAGAAGAATCATAATTACACTAAGAAAGTGATGAAATGTAATATTATTTATTTAAAATTTTTACTAAATAATCGGGAATTAATCTATTTTTAGGTTGAACTTAAGTTTTGAAAGTGTGTTGTTGTTTAAGATAATATTTATATTTGAGCACATGACCTAACATCGAACGATATTACAATATGAGAAAGACTATGAAAGTTGTGGTTTTTATGTAGAAACATTTTGTTTGAAATTTTCTTTATTTTGAAGCAAAAATAAGATGACGATGAATAATTGATATTCGAAATTTTAATTCAATCAACATCTCTTTGAATTAAAATTGTTATCTTTATTTAGAGTCCTTTTAAATGCTACAAGCCGTATTTAAAGACTGTTAAAATGCAGCTACAAATATTGCAAGAGAAATTGCATTATCTGAATCTTATTAATATTCTAAATAGAAGGGATATAAATAACGTCGACATCAGTTAAGAAAAGTTCTTAAGAAAAGAAAAAGTTAAGAACCCAAAAGGCCAACAACATTTAAAAAATAGTAAATAAGCCACAGAACGTGATATAAAGTCTGTCGTTTGATTTTGTCTTAGATGAAGTTTATTGAGTTGGTTGAATTTTGAAGAATACAAAAAGCGTTTATTAAGTGCTTTCACATCAGAGAAAGCATTTACATTATTTCATTTAATAAGTGTGAAGGCGATCGTGAATGCCTAGTCACGGACGTCATTTTAACATATTGAGATATCGATTTAAATTTAATTGTAAAATACAACTTAGTAAATATTTTAAGACTAGAACTACATATAAGAAAATAAAATAGATTCTACAATTAGTATTACAACGGTTTAAGTCTAATTGCTGTAGGAGTTTTAGCAACTTCAAAGTGAGATAAATAACTGTTGTCAATATCAGTGGGATATAAATCAGATTTATTAAAATAAAGATTAAGGCGTTCATAAACTTTGATATGGGATCATAGCAACGTAAGGAATAACTGATGACATGCCCATAACGAAGTGTTTTCTGTAATTTTCTGCTCGCGTCATTACATCATGCTCGCTGTTCTTTTAATATCCAAACAAAGCAAAAGGCACTCAGATCCAAACATATCGAAATGGGAAGCCAAATCCGACGACTGGGACAAATACCAAGAGCAATACTTTTCGAAGCCTTTCTGTATTTTCAGTGCTTAACAATTTTAGCAAAATGCAGCAAATTTCTGTTAAACATTGCTTAATAAATTTCATGTTAGACAAATTTGAAAATTAGGCTGGTAAATACACTTTGGGACATGATCCAACAACAGAGGCATGTACCCACTGGTTTCAAAATTTAAAAAAATTGCAAAAATTTGGGTATGCTTTATATACATTTCAAGGAGTAAAATCTCATCGGCAGCATTAGAACCGAAACATAGAAAGTCACAGATCCAAACATAGGAAAAGAATGGAAAGTCAAATCCGACGGCAGCGACAACTTCTTAGTGCAATACTTTTCGACGCCTTTACGTATTTTCAATGCTTTAGAATCGTAGCAAATGCAGCAACTGTTTGTTAAGCATGTTTGAAAAATTCATATCAGACAAGTCTTACAACTGGGCTGGTGAAAACCTTCGGGGAAATGATTCAACAGCAGAGGCATCGACCAAGTGGTTTCAAATACAAAATTACCAATGTTAAATAAATAATGAAATTGTTGGGTATGTCATATGTACATTTAGAGGAGTTACATCAGCAGCATTAGAACCGAAAACGTAAGAAGTCATAGATTCCAACATAGCTAAAGAAATAGATTAACGAAATGCCGATTCAGTTCGTGAATTTAATATTTGTAGTGTGTAATAAATTTATTCACACATGGACAGTAAAGGCCCGTAAGTAATATGTAATATATTCTAGAAAACATGAGACTATAGTTTTCTGTGTTTTGCGTTGTCTTGTCAAACAGCTTGAGGGAGGGAAAACTTGCTTCTAAGATTTACGCCAAAGAAAGAATATGGAATACATGCCAGAAAGGACAAATCTTTTTGGGATTGTGTACTGGTCCATTTTTCGTTCTGGTAATATTCCTTCCTAGGGTATGAGGAAACAATATTTTGGCAATGTATAAGCATCAGGATTAAAACTTATCAACGGGAAAAGGTGAACAATTTGTTGTATGTTAACAGTCTGAACATTTTCATGAAGGTGTTTCTGCTAAAATGAATCAAATAAAATCAAATCCCTTTTTTCGATAATTGACGCTAACATTTTGTTTTATACATTTTAAGGGACAATTCTGAATTAAATAATGACGGAAAGCAGATTTTATTGTCGTGTCTTACTTATAAAGAAAATTGTTTTGAAAACACTTTTGGGTTAAATTCTTAATGGGATTTTGCATGTGTTCCTTGACATTAACTCATTTCTCGAATTCCTCTGACAAACTATCTTATATAGATTTATTGTACTAACACACTATCTTTTATCAAACATTTTAGCGAAAGCTTAGATTTGTTTTTGTTTTGAATATTTCAGATTCTGTATTGTGCCTTTTTTACATCTTGTCGAATGCTGTAG
Source organism: Geukensia granosissima (assembly GCA_032357055.1). Taxonomy (NCBI): domain Eukaryota; kingdom Metazoa; phylum Mollusca; class Bivalvia; order Mytilida; family Mytilidae; genus Geukensia; species Geukensia granosissima. The sequence goes on along the minus strand of JAULBM010092132.1, from coordinate 24,772 downwards.
TCTTGGAAAACGAATTCGAAGATACCAAAGGGGCAGACAGACGAGACCGTGACCAGCAAAATGAAACGACAGACACATATAGAATACCACAACTACACTGAAAACTAAAGTTCTATTTTTTAAACAATAAAACAACAACCATATCATCTAAATCAACAAGATCATTTTACTAGTGCAGGCGCAGACAGAAATAATTCTATATTAGTCTCTATCACTTTGTCCAGACTTGAAATTTACAATTTTTTGTTTCTATCAAAGAACTGCTTAATAATTTTCGATTATCTAATGAACAACAATCCCTGTATTTATAGCTTTGTCTGTGTATAATGAAAACGAAATTAATGATAGATATTTTATACCACTGTAAATGGCGAAATCTACCAGTACTAGATAGCTTTACAGGGAACAATAAAAAATATCATGTTTTTTTTTCGTTGGCAGGTAAAAGTTTATGAGCATATTCGCAAACCTTTACCACCGATACATCAATATACAAATTAAATATTGCTGCACGTGTAGACGTTTTAACAAGAGAAATATATCCCATTATTTTATGGCTGCAACCTGTTGACCTATTAAATAAATAGAAATTCTTTTAAAAAAATACCAAAACGTTGTTGTTGTATGAAAACAAATATTGACTTTTCGCACTTGTTACGTGTTTGACATGTTGTCTTTTATTTTTAAGGATCATGATAATTTGTCAATACAACGTCAAGTGCTTGCTTTCTATGTGTAACTGAACTGTTTTGCAACAGGTAGGCCGTAATGCATACATATATTTAAAATGTATTTTTTTGCACTTACGCTGATAATCGGATATCATCTCATAGTATGGCTTTGTTGAATAAATTCTTGTATGACTGTTTTAACAATTGTCTAGTGAATTAGCTGTTAAATTAACTTTAATGTAAGATTAAAGTGCACAAAATATTTTTTTTAAAGGTGCTTAACACTGTCATAAAATAAAAGTACAAGACGACAAAGTAAAATAAAAATACTAGAAATAAATAAAACAAATTAAAACAATGAAAGCAAAAAAAATAATAAATTAATAAGAAAAAAATCCAATCCATGCAAAACTGTTCGGTTATGTTTATCTCAAGACAATTACCGGTGGGGTACTAGCTTTGCATTTATGTCTACCTTTCTAAAGCAGTTTACCCAAAGCCACTAAGACTGAAATATTAAAAGTAAGGATGAATTTATTTGGATGACGTCGAATTTTTTTTGGCATTAAATCAACGTTTGAAACTGTCCACGCGCCGACGCTTATTCTATATTTTATCATACAAAATTTCCAATATTGAATCAATATATTAAGATTATTCATGATGTTATTCATTTACATTCAACCTGAGTTAAAGTTATTGTATTTGAAGTTTTGTAAGCATCACTTTTTATTTGAAAGTGGTAAATATTCGTTTACTGGCTCTTCTAACGCGTCGCCAGTAAACTTAACTTGCGACCATTAAATCGTCATTGATGCCGGCAATTCTTCAACTTGCACAGCAAATAATTATATAAAAATTACATCACTTTCAAGTTATGCAAATTGAAAAGAAAGAAATTAGTTATTTAGGCCAGAAAAACACGATCTCGCATACGTTTGTAACAAATATTCAAAAGCTAATTAAACTGAGTGTAAAACTCTTTTTCTGGACTAACAATTATCAAAGATGCTTGTGGTCAAAAATAAAACGGCCATTTAAACTTAATGAATTTCTTTTTACATCCGTTGACAAAATAAAAAAAGACGTAATGAACGGCGATAAACCAAGGGAATTTTACAAGTTACAATGTTTGAAAGATAAATAGGCTATCCCTATTCATATCCCTTTCAGAACCCGAAAAAAATAAGAGAATACAACTCAACAACGTGGTAGATTTTTACGACCACCACACAGAAAAAACGCTGAATTAATATTTGAAAACAGAAAAGAAAGACACGATTCACACCACCCATAACATTATGACAAATATTTAAAAGCCAAATTAAAATGGCTGTTTGCAATTTTATTGCTGGTTGAAGTTTCAAAAACGAATTTAATTATCAAAAAATTCTCGTTTTAACGCATCAATTTCCATTATCCATCTCATTTTCCGTGAAAGTGAGTAAATGTCATCCTGTTATTTTGTTTTGGGTTCCGGTGTCTATAGTTGAAACGTCCTTGACGCGTATTTTGCTTAAATATCATTTGAATTCTATATAAAAGCAATAATAAATGTATGTCTTTTTAAAGATACTGGAAGCATTATAAGATTTCAGAACAATAGAAGAACTCAGACTACGATAATCATTTATTTAATGGAGAGACTACGATAAGGATTTATTTAATGGACAGACAGGTCATAAACCTCAAAGTTCGTCTGCTACTTATCAAGTAATATCAATTACAAATTATGAATTCTCTTGTTTTTTAGGTTGTTATTGACTATTATACTCAGCAATTTATTATTCTTGTACGTCTGACGACTGTTTTTATTTTCAATTCTTGCATTTCATGTAAAAATGCAAAGTCACCTGATGGGCGCTTATTAATGATCATATTAAAAAATCAAACCTCTAAAGAAATGTCATTTAGATCAACTATAATTTCAAAAATCTTATCATTATGATATTTTATATTTCAGTGTGAACCAAAAAGTACATTAAGGAGCAACTCTTATATGTGAAACCATTAGCGTTACATGAAAAGTATCCCCTGTTGAAGTACAAATATATTCCAAACACATTCAACATACTCTTTTAAGACCAGTAAGACAGTTCTTAACCACCTTTTTAAAATTGAAAAAGGAGAATTTACATTTTATTAAATAAAAGATAGATGATTTTGTTTTATAATACTCTTACAGTTATAAAACATAACATTTAAGATCTAAATTCAACCGTCAACAGAGGTGTAAGTTTTCCTCGTTCAAGATCATCTTTTTTAGCCTTGCTTCTTTTTCAAAATTTATTTTTCTTAAGTTGTTAACGTAAAAAAAACTGCATCTTCCTCTTCATCATAATCTACGTGTTTATTCTTAAGTATCTTCGTGTCTACTACTGATTTGTCTACAAATGGAACCGAAACTCTTGATTGGTTTCTCAACCTTTTTACCTTATTAGCATTTTCCAGCGTTAAGGACTATTTGGTTATGGCATCGATGATCGGGAATTTTACTCACGCCCAGATTTAGTTGTAAAATAAATTATGACCCATTTGTTACGATTATTGAGACAAAGAGAACTTCAGTATACCAAAAAAATTTAAAAAATAAGCATCAAATTTTAATTGGAAAAAAAACATCACATTAAGATATAAAAGCCTAACAATGACTTCATTATTGTATCCGAGGTAAGGAAACGTTTTGTTACCTATATTCATGGGAAATGGAACTTCAAAAACTCGTACACATTTTAAGATTTTTCTGTTTAATAAAGGTTTAAATGTAATTTTGTTATGTTGTTTTAAACCACAAATTTAATCATTAGTAACGTGCACAGTTCAGCTGAATAAATCTATAGTATATGCTAATTATAATAAAAATTTTCATTAGTATACTTTCAGATTCTAATAATATATTAATTTTATTCAGTTTATTTTATTGAACAACATTTTCGGTCTTTGAAAACGACAGAGGAACTTAAATCAAGATTTATTCTGTTTGAAAAAATTATAAAAGTGACACTTTCAGCTCACTGTAACCTTCTATTTTGGAAACAAAATTTCAGTCCAATTTGGTAATACCAGCCCTATCCACCCGACAAGCATTCATGTAATAAAAGAAAAACCAACAAATAACCAAATGGGAAAGCAGTTTGATAAACTCCTCACATTCTCCCATGAGCGTGCACTGATTTTACCTCTTTGTATATATAATCAGAGTGGTTAATAACAAAATAAGGTTTGTCCCTTCCTAGAACCAAAGATGTGCATATGCGTTTGCCACGTTTTTAACAAAACAGAGGTGAACTAAGGCTCTCAATTTTTCTTTGAGTTTTGAATTTTGAATAGTAGTATCCAGAGTGGAAAATGCTCTTGCAAGAGGTATGGGACCTTTATTTGAGGTATTCTAACAGATCTTTGAATTTTTTTTAAATCCACATTTGATTCACGCCACTTCTAGAATGGCTTGTTTCACAGTTACTCTGGAGCCCACTTTTAATGCTGATAGAATAATTGTCAGTTACTTGGAAAGAGGTTTTGTGGAGTAATTTGCAGACCCTGCAATATAACGGTGCTTGTAAGGATACTTGTGAAGCTTTGGAATCCAGCAAAGTGAAGAAAGATCGAATTTTTCCTTTTTATTTGTTAATTCCAAAAGATGACAAACCTGACCGATGATTGTCAAGGATTTCATCTTTAATATGTGTCGGTAGGGGATATGCTGGGTTGCCAAGTGACCTGTCCTTTATTAAGCAGTCTATGTAGTGTGATTTGATGGAAGATGTTATTTAAACTGATTGTGTCAAAACCTTTGTTAGCGAACAAAAGTTTTTCTGGTTTTTCTCTCCTAAAAGTAACTTGTTTGAAAAGCCTATGATTGGCAATATTCATGACGACTGCTGTAAGTCTGTACATACTTGAATTTGGATCTGTAACAGGTGTATCCAAACATTATTTATACAAAAATGAAGTTTTGAAAAATAAAGGGCATATAGTTTTGTGCCAATACATACCAAGGGGTTTCTGTGCAATTTAGTAGCAGGTTAATGACGGACACGCATTAGGTGAAGGAAGCGTGTGACTTTGATGACCGTGGCTACGTCTGCGTCTGGATGCAGAGTTGAAGATGTTCATCACATTCACAAAACTACATTGAGGGCTTGATAAAATACCTTTACCATCAATTTTCACAAAGCAACCATACGGTATTGCCGTTCCCAGTTCTCTAATCCAGTAGTTTTCCTTTCTCTACGGAGAGATGTTGGTTGGTTTGGATTTAGCCCAAAGGTAGTCCTTTTCGATGATACGAATAAAAATGATAAAAAATGTTGTATGGTATAAACTATAAAATGAAAATAAACAGCATTTACAGTATAATGAATAATATTATTGATATCGCATATTACATAAAAATTTCCCATTCTTATGAAAACCGCCTCAGTAGTAATATGGTTAGCGTGCTCGCCTTGAGAGCGGAGGCTAAGGTCGTTGGTTCCATCCTCGGCCGGGTCAAACTAAAGACATTAAAAAAAGTATTTGCTGCTTCTCCGCTTATCACGCAGCATTTAGAAGTAAGAGAAAAGACTGGTCGGCACAGAGTCAGAATAATGTGTCTGAGTTAAGTTGCATGTCTTCATGCAGACTGATGCTTTCGTGAGCTAGCACGTTAAAAATCCGACTCAGCGTGTCGGTCTCGTACAGGGCAGGGTTCATTCATCATCACTCATCATTAACGTGCTTAGTCCTGAATATGCAGGAAATATTTGCCACTGGAAGTTAAGCGCCATTCAATCAATCAATCAATCAATCAATCAACTCATTCTTATGCAACATTTCTTAAACTTTATTTTGACACCACCGCGGTTGGACAAGAGTTCCGAGATGGTATTCACTAGCCAGTGTGTCAGACCTGTTTGACATGACATTTATCAAATAATGTTTGCATAACTAATTTTTTACAACTTATACTTAAGAGGGCTTGGAAACGTATTGAACCAAGTGGTTGAAACTTTGAAATTAGCTTCAATTTCGATTTGACTTGATTTAAAATAGAAATAGCACTTTTTGTACTTTGCTTAAAGCTTGGCGTTTATATATATGCATTTTGCATTTAAAAAATTTACCATACTTATGCAACATTGGTGAACTTGTATTTACGAACAATGTGGACCATACCATGGGAAACTCATGTTGACTGAAGGATATACAGTTTATGCCTCTTTAAAGATAATCGCTGCATTTTCTATTTTCCTATCAGATATTAGTCATTTCGCGATCAAGGAGAACGGTAATAGGACATACAACCTCCGGGCTTAGAAGGTAAATAGCAAATTTTTAGGCTACTATAATATATGTAAAACGGGGTTTTAATACCAGCCGATAGAGATTATATACATTTGCAGAAGATTTAATTTAAGTTAACCACAGGGCAGATTAATGCAATAACATTTTAAAGAAAATTATAGTTGATTTGCAAATATTTAATGTAATACGGTATGATTTAACAAACTTCATACCACACTTCCTGATCTCGAACATCCAGATGAGCCATGTGGTTCATTATTAAATGCTGTAATGGGACCTTTATAAGTTCAAATTCGACAACTCGATTGTCAGTTAGTGTATAGTTGTCTCATGGACAATTATTCCATATCTGTTAATTTTATATCAATCCAGTTTTGTGGATTCCAACCAGTCCCCCAGTGGTTGTTTAAAGGCAAAAATCCAAGAAAACAAAATCAGTATACTAAACAAAAGGAAGATACTTCTCTAATGGATTATTGCTGTTACAGAATGTCAGCTCAGAATAAAATTTCTCATGATTATACATTTTGAAGGTGTTTCAGCTGTGTAAGTTCAATATAGCCATGTGTGCTATCATTTGCATGTCTATTTCATTGATTAAACAATTTATGTAATGTTTTTGCAGAAACAAATTAAACAACTTTGGGTCATATCTGCTTGCACGAAAGCTCATTTTTTATAAATGAAAGAGAAAAAGGCAACAGGCTAATTTTCTAGGTCCAATATAGAATATCCCGCGAAAGATCAAAAGTGCATGTCTAAAGAGACCAGGAAAAGTTGAAACGAAAAACAGGGAAAATCGAAACAACAGAGCAAAGGCCTGGACTCCTCGAACTACTTTTCAATAAAGAAGAAGGTTCAGTTACTCCGGAAGGGTAAGCATTCTCTGTCGTTAAAGTGATATTACACATCTTTACCCTTTCAACCAAAAATTGGAACAGATTGATCTTTGAAATATGATGCAATTTTGAATATAAAAAATATGGTGTGAGATATTTCACGTCGTCTAAATATTTGCAAGCATTGGATTCAAAATGAATGAACGAGTTTCCTCCTTTTATAGCTCAACGTTAAGTCACAGGTTTGAACAGCCGATATTGCCTTATAATATTAGATCAAGATTATATAAACTCATGTATATATTTGGTAAATGTTCAGATATTTGTATACTTGCTGTATACCTACTTAACAATATTGCAAGTGGAATCGAAAGATACAATAGTCCAATGTCCTAAAATGCAGACGATAAACAAAATATAGTCCAGTCAGATCTTCAGTTAACTTACATTTCCTCCACACATTAAATGATAAAAAGTTGTAATTTATCTTTTAACCTAGACTATACTATATTGTGTGGTTTAATTTGTGAGCCAATGGATGTGAAATGTTCAAACGCACAAGCGAACATCTTATACATTTTCGAAAATGAAAAAAGTTCAAATGACCATAATATTAAATTTGGCAAAGTCCAACCACTTGAAGTTGCCAAAAATAAGCTTGACAATCTAATAAACAATTCAAGAACTCGCGTAACACATCAGAATTGAATCTCGAACATCATTTATTGACACAATGTACATTGTCGTACAAAAAAACGTAACTTGAGGTCTTATGGGAAGCGAATAAATCGAAATAAATGGGCTTAACAACGCACTGATGTTCTTATAATTCTTAAAACAACAGTAGACATAAGCTGTTGGGTAAATTGGGAAAAATATCGATTGTTTAATGTTATGATATTTTCACAGAGAGCCAAAATATATCATCTTACAGTCCTCTCTAAGTGGGTGCACATATAATGACTGCTTTTTGTTATCATAGACTGTCTCTCGTATGGATAAACCTGACGATTATAATAGACATTTTCTTAGAATAAAGTGCATCAATCGAGTTTTTGATTTGATTAAATTATCTATTATATTTAATGACACAATCGTCTAAAATTTTATACCTCCGTATTTTGACAACATAGAACCGCCAATAATATCGTATAGTTATAAAAGATCTAGTAGAAATATAATTTTACTTATACTTCAGTTCAATCAGAGTTATTATTGAAAATAATACTCCTAATTCATGAGACTGTGACATTTCCAAGTTTAGATATAAACCCTATGATCATATTTTTACCGGACACCTTAACATCATCGAATATTGAGAGGTTGAAAACTTTTCACGAAAAGGTCTTAAATATCTTCCTTCTTTCAAAATTGTCTAGAATGAGTGTCGCAGAGTCATTAACGACACTCTTTCTTCTTATTTAAAGAAGGTGTAAGAGAGAACATGCAGATAAAACATCTTTTGATGCTTTTTCAGTAAATGCAAATACATTGTAAATATTCGGCTTGCACATCTCGAAAAAAAATTTGAAAAAAAACAAATGAAGTCTTTTCACTTTCTAGATATAAAGCTAAAATTAAAAACCTGGAACTCGGTTCGCTTTTGTACCTCTGAGAAAGCCGCCAACAGTTGTAGTGTGTCTTAAATACTACTACATGGAAGGCACTTAAAAAGGTTTTTTTTTTTTAATTCTTCTGCTTTCAAAGCCAGGCACTCAACAAAGGCACAAATAGACAGACACATTACTTTCACAGATAAGCTTAAGGCCCTTGCTGAGCATTTTAAAGTCCCTATCATTTACTGGTTGCCTATTTTACATAAAAACCTTTGAAGTCCCGTTTTATTGCAGCATCCAGTAAGTGAACTAGTACCAAACTGTCAGTCCTTTAATCTAGTGTTCTATATAATGGAAAAAAACTAATCATAAATAACTGTAATAAAGCTTTCAAACACAATGGTTATAACTATTTTTGCAGTGTAAAAAATTCACTGGAAGTTTTGCATAAAATACAAACTTTCGAAAAAAACTTTTAAAAGTGTTAAAGAATGTAGTTATGATTTCTTCTTAACTGTCTTATTTTAAAGAAATTCTCATATTTGATTAATGTTGTTTTCATAAAAAAAATAATAAATACATTGAAGAAAGGTCATTTTTCTCTAACGAAAAAGGATAATATCAAAAACACTTACTTTACCTGGTTTGAGAAGAATGATTCTGTTTATTTCCATATCATTATTAATTAATATTTAATTCGTTTCGACAATATAATGTAAGGAATTCAAATGGGCACTTCTATGCACTTTTATTCTCTCGCATGTGTATTCTACACTGGACTTTGCAACAGTTTGTAATGAGCGGTCCGTAGCTGACCAGTTGCTTAGGCTATATTTACCGTCTCCTTCCCAAACCGTTCCAAATTTTGCATCCTATGGCTAGTAAATTTCCTGGCCTAATCTTCCACTAACCCCTTTTATGATTTATTGTTTTGTGACTTCTTCTCGTCCCGAAAATGCATAAAATATTTGCCGCTGGACGTTAGACAACTATCAATCAATCAATCAATAATAATTCAGATTTCTACAAATACACTTATGAGATTTATTCAAGTGAATTTAGCAATAGCCTAAATTGTCCGGTTCTGGAATTAGGTGTGTAAACGCTGTAAATAAAGCTCGGAAATTTAAACTTAATCCACATGGCCTTAAAATTTATCTTAATTATCTTATCCGTAAAGGTTACCGTCACAGCATTAATATTAGATCTTTAAATATGGTTTTATTGGTACTAATATTGACTTAACTATTTGAGTCGGAACTAATCCATTTATATTTGTTATAACATTTTCTTTATCCTTTCAATTATGTAAAGAGTCGATAAAATTTTAACGATAAGTCACGGCAAAAGTTGCACAATTACAGATTTCTTTTCCATTTGATGCATATTAAAGATTTTAATACTACCACAAAATTCATTTTAATTCCATTAAAAAAACAGTTTCAACACAAAATCAAATTTATTTATAATAGGTTTTTCTTTCTATTTTCATTAATATCTGCATGTTTCATCCATCTTTTTTCAATTTCTTAAGTCTTAATGAAGCGTGCTGCACCCTGACAAAGTTAAATGCCATTTTAATTAGATTTATTTGTATTTAAGCTTTCTAGCCTATTGATACAATTAGAACACAAAAACTTTGCTTGGGGTTTCCCGCTTCTGCTAAGAATAATCTGAAAAAAATGCAAAATGAGTTCTTAATTGATGTTCTTATTCAATTCAAGTTAGTTAAAATTTTATAATTTAATATCCGCTTGTCACGCAGTGGAAATTTAAGAGGTATTTACAATGCATGCACAGAGACGAAAGAAGAGTAAAGCCCAATTTTATCGCAGTTAATCTGAACAAATATAAATATATATATCTACGCAATAAATGTAATAATCTGAATTAAGTGAAACAGTATTTTATTTAGCAATCTGTCTGTTTCCCATTTATTTTTGTTTGTTCATAATCCTTTCAAAATGCTTGCTACTGAATTCTCTGCAGCTATAAATCAGAGACACATCAGAAACACATACAAATCGTCAATGTGACATGCTATTGTTATAATTATTAAAACCGTCAAGATTACCATAAGAAACACGCATAGTGCTGACGGCGAAACTATCATGTTTGCCAGTTTGTCAAAAAGCATAAAAAATTTACAATTAATACTTTCAAATCCTAATAATATAACTTTTTTCTGCCTTTGCAGTTGGCAGAGAAAGTATTTAATAATTATTCTGTCTTTATTTCATAATAAAAGAAAATGCCGTTTCAGCTAGCAGTTAATGCTAATTTTGAAAAAAAATCAATTTTTTATAATGAAAACCCATCCTCCTGACAAAGAGTCGTATAAAAAGACCGATGAAATTAATAAGTTGATGAAGCCATCCGATACTTCCATAATGGCACACTGATTGTATCATCTTTTATATGATACATTTCATTATTATTTTGTTTAATACATATATATTTATTTAAGTTATGCTAGATATCATTTGAAGTTATCTAATTTTCATAAATACAGTTATCAAAGGTCAAAATTGAAGTGACATTATTTCGGAAATACAGTTATAAAAAATCCAATTTGAAATGATCGATTTCATATTTACACAGTTAAAAAGACAGACATGTGAGAAATAGATCCGCCAAGCTTTAAATACAGTTTTCAAAAACAATCCTACAGTGTTCTGGGTACCACATGTTGGAAGGGACTAGAAATAGCCAGCAAGGTGGATTCAATAAGGAGGATCCACGAGTTTTACTGAGACATGTGGCTGAATTTTTTTTGTCTGGGGAATTGTCGGCCTTCCAAAATACAAAATTACCAATGTTAATTAAATATGGAAAATTTAGGGATGCTATATGTACATTACAAGTAGTAACCTCTCATCAGTAGCATTAGAACCGAAAAAAGGAAGTCAAAGATTAAAATATAGCAAAAGAAGCAATTACATCCAAACAATTCAAAATGGGATGTCAAAACCGACGAAAGGGACATCTACTAAGTGCATTACTTTTCGAGGCCTTTCCGTATTTCAGGGTTTTAGAATTGTAGCAACAGATTAATGTGGTTTTCCATTGATTAACGCTTTTTCGACAGTTCATTTTACCTCAATTAAGTGTGTTGTATTAACCTGCAACGGTTATTATAAAAACCGGAAAGAAATTTTTGTGTCAAACATGGTCACATGACACACTCATCTTGCCATTGGAAAATGCATAATTTTAGTAAATAAAATATTCAAACAATCTTAAATATTGTAGATTTTGTTTTCAAAATGATGATTTAAAAGGTTTTTAAATGGAATTCGGTCCAGGCATTACGCTTTTTGTTATTATTATGCTCAAAATTGCTTCTTTTACTTTTCTTCTTTGGCGCGCACCTCTTCTTTATAGAGGAAGATACCGTTATTTTACGTATTTTTTAAGGTGAACGCTAAATACAAGACTACCAATGTTGAATAAATATAGTGGATTTGGTTATGTTCATTTTAGAATGTAACCTCTCATTAGCATTAGAACCAAAACATAGGAAGTCTGAGATCCAAACATAGTTAAAGAATTACACAAATCCAAACAAGACGAAAAAGAAACCAAATCCGACGGCAGCGACAATACTCAGTGCAATACGTTTCGAAGCCTTTCGTATTTTTAGTGATTTCGAAGGTCGTATTTGTCAAAAAATTTTGAAAGTACTAAAATTAAATGATAAAAAAAGAAGAGAAAATCCGACAGGCCTGTTTTGAAAGAAATGGTTAATCCAAGAACTAGACAATGACGAACTACCAGATGAAAAAGGTAAAAAGTATACTGCGAAAATAGCCATTAACCCTATAGTTAAAATGGTAACGTAGTCTTCATCCGAACTTCTGTCGCCCTGGCTTTGAAATGTGAGCCCTCAAAATAAACTTTACCCAATTGTGTACAATAGAAATCTCAAATACTTCGAACAGATTTTCCAAAATGCAACATTTGTTGATCACACCATAAGACAGCATTGCTGTCGTCTCGAAAATTATGAAAAAAGGATACATGTTGAGCCATATGGTTTCAGAGTAAATCAATAAGTTGTGGACCCGTTACTGGCAATTCAACAATGTTATTAACTTAGCTCGGATTTACATTAACCCGGATTGAAAGTTGAAGGATTCCACGACGGGTGTCGTGCGCAAGACAGGGGATATCTCCCAACTGGAAGCACTTGATTTTACTCCCGTTTTGTTGAAGAGTTCGTGGGGTCCATGCCTTTGTACTTTTTGCATCCGTTTTATCTTTTAATTTTGTTTCAAATTTGCTATGTTTATTGATCTCTATATTGGGTATTCCACACTGAGCTGGCAATTCAAAACGAACATAAGTTTTTTTTTTTTTAATTTGGCATATCCAACTTTAAACTTCGAAATTTCAAAATATGAAAAATTGATAAATCATCTTTCTTTTAAATCAAATTGACCCGTGTGAGATATGCATTTAACTTAAACTTTATTACTAATTAGGGACATATCCAACCTTGGGGATCTTACTAAAACAAAAAGTCAGAACTACATTTATGTTTGGTAGCATTCCTTTTGTGGAATCTATGTTAATAATTTTACACATTTTCACCACTGTGCATGTCCAAAAGTGAAACAGTGAAGGCTTTGTTTGTAAATTTTTATCAATATCTGTTGATAAAACATAAGGTACTGCCCGTTAAGTAAAATTTATTCCTTAAGCCCAAATGTCAATTTTATGAGAAATACCAGATAGTTATTTTTCTGATTCAAGTTAAGAATACAAAAGAGAGAAAGCAAAAGTTCATAGTTCAAAGAGACAAGACACATTTTACTTTACGTTATTTTCATAATGTTATTTTAAGAATTGCGAAGTTGTTAACTTAATGTATTAATCAATATTATGAAGTTGAAAACAATTTTGTATAAAGTTCTGGTTTTGTTTGTTAGTTCTAACACAGCCACTCTATAATAACTATACTGTATGGGTCTTAGTAAAATATGCTGACTGTCTGGTTGTCATCTATCGTATAAGTAAAGTTTGATTGAGTAACTTAAATCATAATATCAGATTGTACAGCTAATCAAAAGTAGCAGTCTAGACTTATCTTAAATTAGAATCATCTTCATCATGTTTCAATTTCATTGGGTTTTTACTGTGCATTTTTCTGTTGATGGTTCCAACAATTTAAACCCTTTTCGACATTCATATTTGTATTTGACATTTGCATGTGTGCATTATTCTTATGTGTTCATATTTTAATGGTTCTCATGGAGGTTTACATTTATTTAATTCAGGTTTAACTTTGTACTTTGAAGTTCGATCAATATATCAGTGTGGTTTTCTTATATATTGATCAACCTTACATTTTTATGAAAATCCCAAAGACCATATATTAAATTAAGTTCGGCTGTAGGGGCCATCTTTGGGGAGAATGGTGTATAAATTTCTAAGCTCAAACGTTTTGCAAATAAATATGTCCAGTACAGGGATTTCCTAGACGAGCTATCTTTGACACAGAAACTGCTTGGACAAGGATAATATGCTCCTTCTTTTATTTCATCTGTCCAAACATTTACGGTCGACACCACAATCGTGTTTATGGTTATATATCTTTGATATACCAGATTATTTTTCTAAACTGAACAAACACCACCAATGACTCTTTCCTTCAAATTATAATAGAAATGTATCAGAAGAGGAATCCGCTTTTTGAAATCAAGTTCCACCAGTTTACCAGATAATATTCCAACGGTGAATCAGAAAAAATAAGAATCTTTATTTTATAAAAACTGATTAAGAGAGAAAAAAAATTATAAAGATCAGCTTGACATCCAAACCCTCATTCACTAACTGCTGTCGTTAAAACAATCAAGACGTCATAACTAACATTATGACATTATAATCAATAATATGATTCATTTTAAGTGGCTTCTGGTATAACATACTCTGGTGTTGTTAAGTCTGGTGTAGAATAGTAATGCCAGAGCTCAAAATTACATATTTCAAAGAGACAAAACAAACTGGAAACTAACAAAAAGACAAAATTAATACAAAAAGAACATAGGCATGGACTCCACAAACTCCTTTACAAAACAGGGACGAGATCGGTTGCTTTGGAAAACATCCCCTGTCTTGTGCGCAACACTCGTCGGGGAATCCTTTAACTTTAATCTAGGGTAACGTCAATTCGAGAAGAGATCAACTCAATGTGTAATAACTGGATACAGTTCCACATCTAGTTGAGATACACAATTCATGATTGCAAACAGAAAATCTTATGAGATATGATTTTAATCTTCATTGAACGTATTCGTGTAGCGACAACAGCAATGCTCCCTTTAGAAATTCCTTATACTTTGAAAAGGCACGAACGTATCGAATCAACTGCGACACATAAGTCCCGTAAGATGGGTAAGCACCGGGAAATGAATGGTTTGGTAATTTTTATTGTACATGTCCCGTACAGTCTATAAAATATTTGGAAGCATTTTAACTCTACAAATAAAAAAATATCTCAATATTTCATCTTCGCGATAAGACTTCGCCAAATTCATTTTATTTTAACTCCGTGAGAAAACCTCGTATAGACATGCACAATGAACAACTATTTTTAAGTGAGTTTTTTTAAGTTCAAAGTCGTGCTCATCCCACAACAAACATGTTAATGCTGTAACTATTTGCGGTGGAATTAAATCACGTCTTAATTTTTGATTGCTTTCGCGGATACCCAGACCGATCATACGTCTTTCACGGATACCCCGATTGTCATACGTCTTTCACGGATACCCTGATCCGTCATACGACTATAACGGACACGTCAAACGCATCTATGGATTGTTTTACAACCAATAATTTTCAACATGTGAGATACTTTGTTAACAGATGGTTGCAGCTGACAAGAAAGCTACTGAGCCAAGGGAATTCTTAGGGAATTAAAGATTAGAGTCATCACTCCAAAAACTTTTCGGTCGTCATCATGGTTCGGAAGACCGGTACGAAATATCCATTTCACAAATGACAATGGATATCTTTCCACTGTCGTGACTACAAATCCGTTCCGATACCGGTTGTGACTTACATCGATTTTGACCATACATCGGCTTTGTATATTGAGTAACACGACGGTTGTCGCTTGTGGAGCAAGCGTTGCTTACCCTTTAGGAGCACCTGAATTCACCCTGGTTTTGTAAGGTTCGTGCTACCCAAGCTTTACTTTTCAGTGTATTGCCATGTGTTCTATGTTTTTCTTTCGTTTCATTTTGTTGGCCATGATCTTGTCTGTCTTCTAACTTTTGTCTTTTTTTCTGGTATCTTCGAATTCCATTTTTCGGTACGACTTTCTACACAGATACCCGAGTAACACACGGGATATGGCGGTGTAACGCTTCCCGACCAGTGTAAAATGCGTGATAAATATTACTCAAAGGACAAAGTCTTTCACATTATATTAATGCTTTCTAGATGTGTCCAATCGGATAGTTGTGAGAAAACGATTATGAGAAATTTTAAGGACTTCATTGCTTTTTTATTTTCTCACAATGTGAAAACTTAATATCTTGAAAATGAAATGTCTGAAAATAGTTAAGATCAACATTTACATTAAACTGTTTTTAGTCTCAATTTTGGTTTGGTTTACAAGTACGAAATATTCATTTTTCAAATGACAATGGATATCTATCCACTGTCGTGACTACAAATCTATTCATTCACCGGTTGTGACCAACAACGATTATGACGTACACTGGCTTTAAAAAGGACATTGAACAAACCATTCGTCCTTATATTAATTCCCTTCAAAGTTATTTGGCTCACAAAATTTTCTTCTTTTATTAACTGCACTTTAGTGATGTTTAAGAAATGATTTCAGGCCCCTTAAGTGGGGGCAAAAATCAGCGCACAACAAAGATACCAGGCTTACTCTCCAAAATGTACTTTCATCCTCTTAACTGTTGTTTCTTAGCATTCTGATAAATAGTCATCTATAAAATGACCTCAAATGTGATAAAGTTTGTTATTTGCTTTATTATTTTACCCAACAGCATGTCAGAAATGCTTTTTGAGAATAAAACAATCACTATAACAAATGTAGTACACTGACGACTTATGAAGGATCACATATCTGGGCTGTGGTCACATCAATGTAATTGATTTTAGAATTGCTTACCCTTCCGGAGCAACTGAACTCACCCTGGTTTTTGTAGGGTTCGTGTTACTGTTACTCCAGCTTAAGATTCAGTGTAGTGTTGTATGTTTGTCTTTCGATTCATTTTGTTAACAATGGTCTTGTCTGTCTTCCGACTTTGATTTTTGTCTGCCCCTTTAGTATCCTCGAATTGCTTTTAGACTGAAGACTTATGAAGGATCACATATCTGGGCTGTGGTCACATTTATGTAATTGATTTAGACTGAAAACTAATGAAGGATCACATATCTGGGCTGTGGTCACATCTATGTAATTGATTTAGACTGAAAACTTATGAAGAATCACATATCTGGGCTGTTGTCACATCTATGTAATTGATTTAGACAGAAGACATATGAAGGATCAGATATCTGGGCTGTTGTCACATCTATGTAATTGATTAAGACAGAAGATATATGAAGGATCAGATATCTGAGCTGTGGTCACATCTTTATAATCAATTTTGGGGTTTTACCAGGTTTTTGTGCTGGGGTAAATAAAAGTTGTCTGGATTCAATAAGTGATCATGTTGTGGATTCTATTGACGGTATGAGCAATTACTTAGTTAATATAATATCAAAATTTAATATTCTTTCAAAAAATTTTATTCTGATGCCTACTGCCATTGATAACATTTCCCTGGTACTAGAGGATATTATCCGACTATTTTCCCTCGATATGTCGCCGAAGTCTGTTTTATACAATGCCGTGATAATATATACGACACTTTGTCTATGGTAAATTATATGTGTTACTAAAGGCGTTCTGTGCATTAGTTGTAAATGCCTCTTATGCTTTTATGACAGCATAACCTTGACATAATGCTATTGTCATATATTGGTCGATCTTGTTCTTCAGAACCATGTCATCAAAAAGGTGATGTCTTAGCAAACATATACTTTTGAAATTCTCTGCATTACCTTTTCCGAAATTCTGAAATTCACATTTCCTAAAGCAATTATGAAGATTAAACGTTAGCCGATGACTGTTCTTTTTAAGTGCTTACTCGAACCATTTGACCTCCTTTAAATGTATACGGTTTTTAATGAAAGTCAAAGCGAAGTGCAAGAAAATTCAAAACTTTAGGCCACAATGCTCCTAAAATGCTTTCTAGAACCATCTTACAATATGTTTCTAAGCTCCCCTGACACACTTTATTCAAATTTAAGGTCTATATGGCAAAACATTTTAAATGTTTTTCTTTCACCGAATAATTATCTGCGACGATATATATCATAGAAGCAATTCTCTAGAGAGATAATAAAATCTCAATTTAGTACGTTTTTAATAACTGAGTTTCTTACATTTCGACACCGTTAGCTTTTAAACATATATCATTATAGACATTAATTATTTTTGTAATATTATTTGTGGCATTTAAGTAAATTATCAGTTTAGGGTTAGAAGAATGCTTTAAGGGATTATTACCTCCATTTAGTGAAAGTGAACTGTTATCAAAATCTTTTTGTTATTGTTGTTAACAAAATTATCCCAGACTAAAGAGATCAACTCAACAAATGATGGCACGGAAGACTGTTTGATATCAGATAAGGATAGGATACCTGTACAAAAATTTTTAATTATACTTCAGTCTGAAATATCGTTTTGTAATTGAATAAAAACATAAATTAATTTGTCCTATCTTATGATAACTACTATAAAATTGTGGTAATTTCATCTGAAGCTCTTGCTCATATGGGAAAATGCAAATATATGGGGTAAATGTCAGAAAAAACAGAGTAATTTACAAACATTTACACAAAGAAAAACATATGATCATAATTCATGACTTATGACAGACCCATGAGACATGAGTTGGGATTAAAGTAGTTTAGTTGGTAATTAAATAATACACACCGTGGTGATAAAACATCAAGCCGAGCAACACGTTATGTCATCAAACACACTATGTCTGACGATGTAATACTGTATTGTCTATTAACGTGAAAAAAGACAAGAAGGATGCAATGCCAAATGAATTAATATTTGTGAAATGATGCAGTCAGTTTATTAATATTTGTACCATGAAAAAAAATGTCTTCACTACAACGGCGAAATTGTACCCCTTTTGGATAAGTTTGTTTAACGGAGCGGATTGTTTTTTTTTAATTTGTATGCTTTATCTGCAGAAACAAAATCATAAGTTCTTTGATTTTAGGTTTTATTCTGGAAACAGCATAAGATGTAATACTTGTTTCTTTATAATTCGTTTCATAATGTTTCATACGAATATCTACTATTTCATTATTATTTTTTTCATGTATTTGTCAAGGCTTTTCTTACAGGATTTATCTAAAACTTTTTTTTGATAAATTTTTCGCAGTATGCGTGTAGCAAAGTTTAATAATATCAATATTAACAGAAGCTTAATTATTACACACTAAATTATAACACATCTAATCCTTTGAAGTCCTTATTCAAGTCGAGGCCAGCAAAAGATCGTGGGAGAGCCTCGCTATGAAATACACATTTTTTCACCCCAGGCCTTGATTTTTGGTAGCCAGCCGAGCAATTCAAATACAAGGTCATGTATCACCCAGGCTACCGTGACACATGCATCCAATTATAGTATGTTTATACTGTCATTATCTTAAGTTACTTAATTAATTTGTCTCGTCCTTTCTCTATGAATTAATACCAGAAGAGTAACCTTGAAATAATATCCCTAAAATAATAGTTGACCTAGATTATTACAAGTTTGTCATCGAAAATTTGATGTCTTAAAAACTTATGATTTTGACATTCTTTTGTTCATTGATTCCAATGGTCATTTGTCAAGTCAGTTTAAGTCTTTTCCTTCCATAAAAATAGGAGCTGTGGCATGGTTTTCAATGAGACACTCATCTTAGCTTATATTGTGTTTGTTCTGTTGCGTTTAAGGCACATACCATTAGGCTTTAAAAATGCTTAGATTATTTATAAAATAAAATTTCGTTGATTTTGACCCAAAGATAACTTGAATTAGAAAGACATTGAAAAAAATCTCTCGTCCTATTCATTCCCTCCAATGTTTTTTGGCTAAAAAGTTTTCCACTTTTATAAAATTCACATAAGTGATATTTTAGAAATGTATTCGGGCAGAAACGGGCGACAAATCCACTCACCAGAAATATACCAGTCCTACTCTCCTAAATTTCCTTTCATCTTCTTAACCGTTGATTCTTTGAAATACTGATAAATGCTAAACCAGAAAGGATCTAAAATCTAATAAACTTTGTTTTATTATTAATTGTTTTATTATTGCCCGGAAAGAACCACCGACCTTGTGATGGTAACTGATAAACCTTATCACGTGCTCACGTGCAATGCTATTAAACCCGACTCGTTTTTATGATACACAATCAGACGAGAACTCACGCCGTATAGGTGAAAACTATAGTGATCTGTACAGGTAAAATTTAACTTACCTACACCACTCGGACACCTAGGCCTGAAAATTAAATTTTCAAATAAAATTTATTAAAATATAGCTTTTATTAAATGCTTTCAGAAAAAATTGGGGGTGCGTTTCTCGTTTACCATGTAAAAACAAAATGTCTAATATCATACTGCATTCTTTGTAATGAAAATTTCAAGAAGGTATCTCCCATTATATGAGTTTAAATTTTATTTTCAAGAAAAAAATTAACAAAGGTTATATCTTTCAAATAAATAGCATTATTATCTAACTTTAAAGAGAAAAATTACCATGACATGACAGTTTTTACACAAATGTTAACTAATTTGAGACAGAAATTATACCACAATATTTATTTTTATACACATTCCCAGTGGGAATGTGCATTAAAAACAGTGTCTATCTACCTTAAGTCCTCTTTTTGTTTTGTGTGACGAATTTTTAGTAGATTTCATTTTACACATAAAAGAGAACTAAAATAAATTTGTCCGCCTTGTCGACAGAAATCATCAACCTTGCCCACGTGTCTGAGATCGTAATATAAATAGTTTGTTTATAATTGACTGACAGATGAGGCGGTTTAAGCCATAATGTTATATTTCTCTTTTAGTTGTTGTAATAGCTTTATTTTATATTAAAAAATACTTACGTCTGCGCAAACAATTTTCCATAACATTCTTGGATGATGCAAATTTAAAAGATGGTTTCCCTTTTTACATTTAAGTCACGTTGTCAAAAAATGTCCCTTTAATATCATGTCTTATTTCAAATTGGAAACGTTTTTGCTTTCCTTATTACGTTGTTAGCAATGCCGGTAATCATTTAATGATCATATTTGTTTAAGGCGAGTGTTCATTTTAGACTTGATGCATAATTTAAGTTTTCGTATATATATAACACCGTTGTCAACAACATGTCAACATTTATTCTAATCATATTTAATATAAAATATGCTAGTATGATTTTCTTTTCAAAATGTATATAAAATTCATATGAATTGAGTTGCATGATTTTCACTTGAAAATTGTTCATGAAAAGCTCTGCATGAAAATCATATGTGATTCCCACTGACCAGACAGTTGTTTGTGTTGATTCGTATTTAGATTACAATTGATATTGTGTATACCTTTTGACATTACATGTGTTGTTGTTAATTTGAATGAGGTTACATGCGATTTTGTATTCTTATTAATATCACAGTTTTTTTTTTATTTTGTTGATTCCTGTTGAGGTTTCATGTGTTTTTGTACTCCTATTGATAGTACAGGTGTTGTTGTTGATTCTTATCGAGGTTATATGCTGCATTCCAATTGACATTGCGTGTGATTTTTTTATTCCTATTTACATTATAGTTGATTATTTGATTCCTATTGAGAATACATGTGTTTTTGTATTTCTACTGACATTACATGTGTTTGTGTTGATTCCTTTTAAAGTTACGTGTATTTTTGTTATTCCTTAGATTGTTTGTGCTATTTTTTTAACCTAACATAATTTTGTATTGAATCCTATGAATAAAGTGTATATCGTACATTTAAAGTATTCATGTCGTTTTACACAATCCTTTTGATACAATGAATCACCTATTTAATAGACACATAAGACAACAGCGCTCATAATTATGTATTCATACTTTATGTGGCTGATACTGTTGTTGCCTATTTTATGTGTTTATGTTTAACTGTTATTCATTTTACATCCCTAACGCAATTTGCCGATTATTAATTCATTTGAATATCATCACATTTTAAAGCTAGATACTTGTACAGCTTGACTTACGGTGTGGATATTTTGTCCATTGTTGAATGACCACTGTATATGTTGGCAATTTATACAGTTTGGATGGCTGTTACAAAGACAACCATATCACATCTCTTATTTATAAATAAAACATTACATTGACAGCAAGATGATTATTTCCTCTTTGACTTATAATTGTAAAATTATTACAATTACACTGCCAGCAATTATTTAGACGAAATACTGAATAATGGCGTTTTTATTTGTCCGGAGAGAGTATTCCAGACATTTCAGACTTGTTGCATATTTAAGATTTTATATGACACCCATGGCAATTTTATTCAGTTAACATATTTGTTTTTAGATCTTAAAATGTTTTCTGTAATCAGTTTTGTGCATTTTGATGTTTCTGTATGACAGTAATTGTATGTGTAAATAGTTTTGTCTAAAACATGTCCAATGAATCATTAGACTATGTTGTTTGTTTCATTTATTCAAATTTACGAATTTCCCCAAAAAAATAGATTGTCTGAAAGTCTGCATCAATTTCCTTAGTAGATATGACAACATGTTGTAAACAGGTACCTGGCCGAATATTTATTTTGTAATTATACACATAGGAAGTCCAATGTAGAATATCCATTTGAAAGATCAAAAGCGCATAGTTCAAAGAGACAAGACAAATTTAAAACAAACTAAAAGATAATCTTAAAACTTAAATTTCATGTCTCGTTATATGGTTTTGGATCATTCTTATTAGAGTTTATTCATGAACAGTCGCAACACAATGTATTCTACCTATTCAAAATTGGATTAGTTGGTTTAGATTTTATATTTATATATTTATATATAAATTCGGTTGATGTTTTGTATCTAGTTTTCTAAATCATTTTTTCAAAATAAAGTGAAAGCAGTCATTAGTGTAAGTAAGAATTTCTCTGTCTTATATGATGCACTGATAAATTTCAGCAAAAAATTTTAAAAATAATTCTAAAAATAAATATAAATAGGTAAAAGTCTACAAATAAAAATTACAAAATAAATAATATAACATGTGGAGGGATGATAATTGATTGTTAAGTTTTAAATGTTTTATTTTTAAAATATGCTTCGCAAGTTTTTCCTAATGGTTGATATGAATAAGAAGACTGCAGAAAAAAACCGAAAGTTCAACCTAGAAATCTAGGATAGACGGTTAAAACCGAGGTCATGTCAAAGAGGAAATATAACAGAAAAAAACACAATAGAATCTGAAATAAAAATTAACATTTTCATTCAGAAATAATTATGAACATTCTTTACAGTAAATTTGATTTTGCTGGACGCGTGTTCCTTGGAGTTACCTCTCATCAGCATTCTTAACCATTCATAGGAAGATCAGGATCCAAATAGTAAAAAAAGTACTTATATCCACGACAAACCAGAATAGGCCTCCAAATCCAGCTGAGAGAACGTCTACAATGTGCAATACAAGGAATGAAGCTTCCTTCATGGTTTTAAAATTTAAATTAGTAACGGAATTTTTTTGTAAAACAATATTTGCTATAAGTCATGTCAGAAAAGTCTGAGGACTGGGCTGGTGAATACCCTTGGGTACCTCTGGTCCAACAGCCGTGCCAACAAAGCCAGTAATTATTTAGAGGTTGTATGTGGGTTCATGTTATCCTCATGGTATGTTATGTAAAAATGTCCTTGGTTTCCTGATAGGTTTCTTTGGGGTTTTTAACTAACGTATAGCAACTGCGAGAACTCTTTTGAGGTCGAAAATTTTGTTATATCTTATATTAAGTTTTAATTGTATTTGTTATTGGTGTTCAGTATTGATCTCAACTGTTAAATCCATTTCAACCAATATTTAAAGTGTATTTTCATTGCTTTTTTGTCACACCACTGTCCCAGGTAAGGAAGGAAAGAGCGCTCACGAACCGGTTTCACCCCGCTACCTACTTATGTACCTGTTCTAAGTCCAGTGTAGAATATCCATGCGAGATATCAAAGGTGCATAGTCCAAAGAGACAAGAAAAATTTAACATAGACCAAAAGATAAAACGTAAACAAAATAAAATCCAAGAACCCCTTTAGAAAACAGGAGTGGGATCAGGTGCTCCGGAAGAGTAAGCATCCCCTGTCCTGCGCGCAACACCCGTCATGGAATCCTAAATCTTAAAACCGGGTTTACGTCAATCCGAGAAAAGGTCAACTTATTTTCGTATTACCGGTAACAGGTCCATAAATAGTTTAGATACACTGATACCATATGGATCACCCAATTCGTGATGGCGATCATAAAATTTTAGAACGGAAGAACTCAATAGGGTGTAGCCTTGTTGTAGTTATTTATGCGACAACAGCAATGTTCTCTTCAGAATATCCTGATACTTGGAACAGACAGGAACAAGGAACCTGTAGTCCATTGGTTGTCGTTGTTTAATAAGTCATTTATTGTATTCTATTAACCATTTTTACTATAAATTATGCCGATTGTCGTGTTGTATGTATAGTTTCACATTTTGTATTTCGGAGCCTTTTTCAGCTTCCGTTATGGTATGGACTCTTGTTTTTTGTTAAAGGCCGTGTGGTGGGACCTGTGTGAAGGTTTGAACACTACTGTCATTTGGTAGGTGTCTGTCTCATGGACAATCATGCTATATCTCATATTTTTATTATACCTGTTCCGATTGTGTATTGTATGATTGATGTATACCTTAATGTTTAAATTAGGCAACAGAGCGGTCTCCAGGGCTCGACCCTTTCAGCTGACCTAGCGCGAACCCCAGGTTGCTGATAGGGGAGGCCCTCTCGTTGAGGGGTTTCCAGGTTATAATACAAAAAGCATGGCCTTGTACTATAGTGGGTGACGTGTTTCGAGAAAGCCACACTCCTTGCACCTTGTTTAAGACCTATTTTGTAGTCATTCAAAAATAGAAAGCTAATGCCGCTACAAAATGCTATATTTTCTGTCCCTACCCAACACTCTCGTTTTCTTGTGGCAGTCAAAAACCATAGCTCTGTTTTGTTCCATTCCACCCTTTTTCGATATTGATAATTGTTGAACTTGTTCTCGTCCTGAATATGTATGAAATATTTGCCACTGGACGTTAAGCAACCAACAATCA